>KZ119513.1:0-32318 GCA_002153405.1 Mycosphaerella populi pn0402
AACTTCCGCAAGTCTGTTAACCTGTAAATGTGCCTAATGAAGCACTGCGGGTTCGCGCCTGAATAAGAAAACAAAAGATAAAGATAACTAGGATGGTGTAGTAACCCATGAGGGCAACACCATTACGATGATTATGAATTTAATATGTTCCAATGAAAAAAAATAATTTCAAACCCCTTATCTCTTATAGCCGACTCAATTCTAAAGGTTAGAACTCATAATAATTAAGTATTTCTTTGACCTCATAGTTTCGGGCAGCCAGGTCCGAGATCACGTGTACCTCCGCCCGCGATAAGTGTGTCCCACATAAAATTTGCCTTCCCCTCCAACTACTTTGGTGCAAGGTTTCGATTGCGGGTGTTTGTTTTCGCCGGTCTGGTTCTCCAGAGTCTCTCTCTTGATTTTAGACCTTCGATCTTTGTCAAAAAATGGCGCCTTCAAAGTGGGGTATGTTCCTTATCCTTTGCGATTAGCATTTTGCCCCTCATACATCTGGCTTTTGCCGTTGCGATAGTGCGATACCAAGTCCACTGCGCCACAGTGAACACCCTGCTAATAGCTCTTTTTCGTGTCTAGATGAAGAGGAGGAGAGTGATTCTGCCCCTCCCGTTGTTGTCGCCCCCCGTCGCAGATTCGATGACGAAGAAGACGAGGATGTAAGATCTTCCAAAAAAAAAAAGAAAAAAAATACACTTCCACAGCGCGCAATCCGAAGACTTGCGGCTAAGACATGATACTTACTAGGTTCTCGATTCATGGGATGCCGCGGACGACTCCGACGCAGAGCGTGAGAAGGCCAAGAAGGCCGAGGAAGCCGCCGCCGCAGCCAAAAAAGCCGCAGAGGCAAACAAGAAGTCTAAGGCCCAGCGGATAGAAGAGCACCGCGAGCAAAGGCGACGAGAGGCGGAGGAAGACGAAGATTTCGATGCGGACGAGACCGAAGCCGAGCGCCGTGAGCGCCTGCGTCGTACCGAGAAGGACGCCGATCTCCAGCACGCCACCGACCTTTTCGCGGATATCGACATGAACCGTAACCGTGGAGCCCCCAAGGCAGTGGTTGTTAACGATAGTGCCGACCCAACCAAGTCCGTTGATTTGTCTGCTATGCCGCTATTCAAGCCCACTACTAAGGACCAGTTCACTCGACTTTCCGATACTCTTATTCCTCTTCTGACACCGCACTCCAAGAAGCCACAGTATACTATCTGGGCGCAAGACTTTACTCGTCGTCTTGTCAAGGAGCTGCCTAGCTCTGAGATCAAGAAGCTTGCTAGTGCTTTGACTACTGCTAGTAACGAGAAGATGCGCGAGGAACGTGCCGCGGATAAGGGTAACAAAAAGAGCAAGGCAGCTAAGACTAAGGTCTCGCTTGTTGCGAACCGGGATAACCAGATCGACAGCAAGAGCTACGGTGATGATGACGGTCTGGGAGACGATGACTTTATGTAAAGGACGAATTTACGGTTTTCTATTCTTCGTGGTTGTTTCTCGCTTATTTATATCTTCATTGTTTCCCTTTGGGACTTTGGAAGTATGCATTAGAGCAGAGTAAAACTTCTGTCTATCATCATGTTCAAGGATGAAGATTTCTTTTCTTGGATGTCCATTTTCCATTTTTCCAAATACCATGTACACCCCCTTCTTTCGATGCTCCCCCCCCGGCTGCATAGGCAACATAGAACAGAAAAAAAAAGAAAAAAAAAACAAACCAAAAAATAAACTTGAATAGCTTCGCTCGAATCCAGCTTCTCAATAATATTTTGAAATTGGGGGGCAGCATATCGCTTTTACAAGACTGATTCCAAGAACCTCAAGCATCAGCAGCCAGAATAACCAGTATCAAGCAACAAAAGCTTTACTCCTCACAACCCTCCGCTCATTATTACTTTTCCCCAACATCCCATAATGCTTCGCCTCAGCCTCGATATCCGACGGCCCAGCCCCCAGATTAAGATACCCCTCATCATCGAGCAAAAGCAAAGCCTCCTTCACCCACACCCGACAGGTCATCTGCTCGCGGAATCGCACCGAAGGCAGAGAAATAGGGATCAGTGCGAGCCGGTCTGCCATCGCATTGTGCAGCACGGGCTCTATTGTCCCTATTTTTAGGGCTAGGATCAGACGCGGTAGTCGGGGCATGGCTGCTGTGGACTCGCTCTTGTATTCTCATTTGTTTGGGGCGGATTCATTGGTGATTTGGTAGGTTATGCCGTGGCTTGCGGTTTTGGCGAGGCAGATTTCCCATTAGAAGCTGTAGGAGGCTTCGCCGCGGTCGAGGAGGAGGATGTATAGGGTATTTGGTTCGAATGGTAATGGAGATGTGGCCATTATCTGGTGTGGAAGGAGGCTGGGTTGATGATGAGAAAGGAACAGAGTGTTGGAATGTTACTTGGCGTAGATGACGTCTCATGCGGATATGCAAATGTATCCGTAAATGTGACTTGGAACGTTCCCATGTATGTTTCTGCGTATTTTCGGGAGGAAATGATTTGGTATGTCGTGTCCACGGTGTTCAAAGACCTGACTTGCAACACGTGTAGGTTTCTGAGTCTAATGGATTCTCCAGTATCGTAAGACCACGAAGCTAGGAGAAATCATGGAAAGCTGATAGTCGTGGGGAAAACAAGATCCTAGAAGCAACATGAACGAATGGTGCTATATAGAGAGATGATGATGTGTAAGGACCCGGAAAATATTAAAATATTAGAAGGGGCTACTGGACAAGAAGTTCGAGATTCTGAGCAAGCTTCGAATTCAATGATGTCCACAATAGTGATAACGACACAATAGAAATGATGATACAGCAGCTAAACATATGAAAGGTACTCTCAGCAATGCTCCATGGAGCTAATAATATAGAACAGCAAAGCCATTGGCATAACTGATGGGCAGGACGGTGAACTTTCAATTGATTGAGGACAACACGTTTCGTAGCTCTGGTCTGGAGTAAGTTCCAGGCATGCTTGGTATATCAGGTTGGCCGCAAAGAATCTTCGTCTTGAGGACCTCATCTGGAAGCAAGAACCCCCCTTTAATTCGAAAAATCCTGGGATCCTTTCTTGGCGGACCACAATGGTTATCTTTTAATAACTCTGAGGAGTATAGAGGTGACTCGAAGTTCTGAAAACAAACTGCTGAGCAGGTTCGATCTCCAACCTCGCCTAGGCAGACAGCCGTTCCTGAGAGCCCCTGGAGTGACTCATGCTCTTCTTCTGTCCGCCATAAGAGTGACACGTTCTGTGAGAAGGTTTGTTGGTCCCATAGATACTGTGACCCCGCTGCAAGTGCTATCTGTGCTTTCTTTGATAGCCCAGTCCCAGACTTTCGAATTTGGTTTTTTGTAGTTATATTGAAACCGGTTACAAACACTGGTTTTCCATCAAGGAAATCTTTATAACTGCCCCAGCCAGTGACGCTGGGTGTTCCATTTGGCGATATCGTTTCTGGTAGCCCAGCAGAGTTCGTAATCAATGACAAATCGTGTTTCATTTCGATCGGGAATCGAAGGGGTTTTTCTGAGATTGGGTCATAGGTGGACGAAATGACTCCAACCTGTTCCCAAAGTCTTTTTAGAAACTTGCTAAATAATAAATGTAGCTTTACGATACCTCTTCTGAGCCACCTGCGAGAAAAACTTGTTTACCGATAGGCGAGATACCTTTCGGCTGACCGCATCCGAACCCGATTCCGGGCAATGATAATTTGATGGGGCAATACCACGCTAGCTGGTGCTTGAAGCGATAGTATAAATCCATTATACTGCGGCCAATAGGTGGGGAGATTCCCCGAAGCGTGACGAATGCATGTGTGGGAACCATTATTGCTTCCCGACTATCTGGGAATTGTAGCTTGAGCCCCAATGCAGCATTCTCCCCTAGATAGTTTGGCATTGCAGCAATTGCTGCCCCTTTCGAAACTGTTCGCTGTGTTGGGCTGTCCTCGAGAACATCATAGCTCAACCGCAGGTGGCCAAAGCGATCTGCCAGTCCATGGTTTATCCAAGATTGCTCAATATCGGCGCGGCTTTTGAAAAGGATAACAATAAAACCACAAATTAAAACACGAGCACCAATTGACATGGGGAACATATGTCGTAAACAGTGGAGGTTGGTTTGAGAGAGGAACTTCCGCGGTGACAATGGGCCAATAGGGTCATCCAGTCTCTTGAACACAGCTGTCGTTGGATATGTCAATCCACTTGGTGCTAGGTGGACCTCAAGACCACCAGCATGGGTGCTTATTGGTCTGGGTGTATCGCGATCTGCTGATACTACCCACATCTGCCTGCCATCGTTTTCCTGCGCCAGCCATACCTCGCAATGGCAAAGTGAAGGGTGGTATGTGCGAAATAGTTGTTTGTTAGCACTTGTAACTTTCGGTTCAATCAACGCGCGTTTTGCTGCAGTCGCTGGTTCTCCCCACTCGACAGAGGTCGTCACTAGATCAGATTGAACTCAGCATAGCCTCTCCTATCCCAGAATAGAGAACATACATGGGATACGCTCCATTGGCAGAGACATTTCTGGTGAACCTGCTGGTAGAAAATCGCCAAGGTCATGGTTGACGCAGCTTCCTGGAAGAGTAGGGTAGAAGAATTCATCCTCGGGCGAGATACGTCGCTTCTTGGGTGGTGGGAATCCAAGTCCAGGCGAAAGGGACCTCGTTGAGATAGGCATCATGACTCGGGAGAACCGTATGGATGCGATAGAGGAAGACTGGTGGGACTTGCGATCCGTAAAGCGAAGGTAACAATATGGATGCGATGGATGAGAACTTCGTGAAGAGGAGATAACGACAGAGACAGTGTAAGGCTGACGCAGGTCCGGTCCTAAATCGGGCAATTGCGAGTAGTATGAAGGTGCCCGGAATTGAAACAGAGAAACTTATCTGTTGTCCACTTAGTATTGGTCTGTTCTTTTCTCATCCTTTTGCATTATTTCAAGGTCTCAAAGCCAAACTAAAACAGCTAATGCCGTAGTACCGAGGCACCGGAAAACCATACTAATAGAGCAGACTAGAGCAGGTAGACACTGTCATTCGACTGTGCCAGGAATCCCCTACATAGCCTTTCATGTATGTATACTGCAATTTAATTTAATTTTTTTTTACAAAAAAGTTAATGTTTTCCGGGACCTTCAGCTATATGTTCCTGCGTATGTTCAAATACATATAACTTGGTATGTACGCAGCGCATGGAATCTGTTGCTCTTCTCCAAAGCTGCGATTGATACTACATGGGCACATATCAAGTCACATATATTTGGGCATACAGGGTATGTACAAGGGAAGATATGTTCGTACGTTGGAATATAAATGAAAGAGTATGTTGGCCGGATCTACGAAGAGTCACTCCATGCAATTGATGGAATATTTTGGCCAGACACAGCGTCATAAATTTCTTCACGGCTATTTCCATGATGCGGATTCATATTCCAGCCCAAGTAATAAAACCAAACACCTTGACTATCCGTGAGTTATTATCATGATATGAGTAGAAATTATTTACTCATCTACGATTATAAAAGTCACGTTAGAAACGCGACGCACGGTGCCTACGCAATCAAGGATCGACCTGCGATATTTAGATAGGAAATGAGATATCGGACTGGTCTAATCACTTGATACAGGCCGGCATATAGTGCTCTCAATTCTAATATTTGTGCATTTTGTCACACATGTTTAGCTATATTGGTACCTTACAATGTATTTGAGGGATCTGATTGAATGTCGAATATTAATCAAAGTCACAAAGGCCAATTTCATATGCCTGTTCGCGAAGACACCGCATTTCAAACGCGTGCTCTTCACGAGTTTTCTTCTCAATTTCGACCCTCTCTTTGTAGCCAGCTGTAATTATTGCTTGCTGCGCGGTCAGATGAGCCAACTCAGCTTGTTTTCTTTCATAATCCAACTGGGCGTACTGGCTCAACGAAGTGGCCGGCTGAAGATCCACGGAACTCCGATAGCCACTACTCGCCGCTCTAGTCAACTGCTTCAACTGTGCAACCTCCGCACTATGTCGACTTTTTATAGCCGAAATATGACGCGACTCTGCCTCCTTTTCCAGCCTTGCTCGTTGGTCGGCTGCCTCCTTTTCGTTCTTGAGGATTTGCATATGCCGAGCCGCCACAGACGATTGGGCTTCCTCGCTCTGGATTCGGAAACGCTTCATGATTTGTTTGTGGGCTTGCTTGTCATTTATCATTTTGGCAAGTTCGGGCGGGGGATCTATCACATCATCGGGCTGTGGACCATTGCCTTTGGCCCAAAAACGCGCTTTGCAGCCGAACTGACTCAAAAGCTCAACTAAAGGCCCATTGTGGACTGAGGAAGCCATGTTCCTATTTTTTGCAACATATGTTATCGGTGAGTATACCAGTCCGCCTTCTTCGAAAAGGTTAAACTCATCGTTGACATGTGCCGCCATGACAGTGTCTAGAAGAGCCATTGTCATGAACAGTGCGTTCCGCGAGTTGTCTAGTGCCAAGTGAAGAGCAGATTTTCCATTAGAAGTGCTCCTGAAATTTCGGTAGTCGCTAAGAAGAGTCATTGCGCGCTTCAGTTCGTGGAGTGGCCTATTGCCGTCCCCCCTTAAACACAGTTCCGCTAGTGCTGTACGACCATTACAGCCCGAGTACGCGTAATCCTTCTGCTTTCCTTCTGTCACGAGAATCTCGATGATTTCAGTGTCTATCTCTCGGGCTGCTTCGTGGAGTGCTCCGTCATGCACCATGAAGCCTGTCGACATTACCATCCGGACAATTTCGGGATTTCGTGAGGTCACAGCAAGAAGGAGCATGGAACGTGATTCACTCTGCCCCGAAATTGCTTTGACATCGGCGCCGTGACGCAAGAGGGTTTCAACTACTTGCGGTCTTCCTTTGGAAATTGCGATCTCGAGGGGCGTGTGGCCGACAGCGGTTCTTTGGTTTGGATTCGCTGGGATTTGTTAGCATAGAGACTTCCAAAGGTGTAGCGCAGGGCGTACCTCCGGCATCCAACAAAGTATCAATAACTTCGAAGGTAATGCAGTACTCTGTTTCTATGAGAGCCCAGGATATAAGTGATGAATATTTGCCTCTGCTTGTCTCCACGGGTGGGTCAACTGGACATCCTTGCTGTATCAGGTATTCTACAAGGCATTTCTCCGTCGGGTAGTTCTGCAGCAGTAGGAAAAGAATAGGGTTCAGGGTGTTGGTCAGATTTGGCGGAGAGTCGTGAGAGCAAAATGCTACGACAAGGGCGTATAGCGTCTCACTGTCAACGCCTGAGGTAAAAACTTGTGGAAAGGCCAGGGTGATATGGTTGGGGAAGGGGTTGTGGGTGAGAATGTCCTTGAGTATTTCCAAATTTCCGCTAGCTGCAATCTTGTTAAGGCTGGCGCCGTCAGAAAAGTTGACATCGGCACCGGCGCCCAGAAGCTTTTTGATGAAATTTATGTTTTTCGGTGATGATGTGAATATGTCAATGGTGTCAACGAGTGCAATATCGAGACATCGACCTGCTGCCCCGTTTGCTAGAAGACACCCAAGCGTATCTTCTTGGTATTCAGCCCTGGCTCCAAGACCCCATGCTGTTTCAAAGACTTGTGAGACAAGAGAGTGTCGATTTTTGAAATACATTTGTAGGATTTGCAGGGCCTTTTTATCATTCTTTAACACTATGTTGACAATACATGCACCGCTCTGGTACGGTACTGATGGATCGGCTCGAAGGATGCATCCGAGTAGTCGGTGATCACAAACGGGCTCTTCTGACTATTTGATAACATCGTTAGCAGCTTCAATTGCCTCGTATGCTGTTGAATACTCACAGTCTTTAGTAATAAATGATTAAGTGTCTCTTTTGGTTTCGCTGAGGTAAGGAGAAGATTAATAGCGGCAAGGCGCTCTTGACCGTGAAGAGCAATGAAAGCACACTCCAAGGCAGCGGCGATTGATTCAACTGAGGGGTTAAATTTCAATAGAAGCTCAACAATACCGATATTGTATGATCCAGATTTGATTGCACTGCAAATAGGAGCACCGTTCTCATGACTAGGAGACGCACGGTTCTGGAGCAAGAGTTCGCACAAGTCTCGCGCCCGGTCACCACACTCCGTCGCAAGGAGCAAAGCATTGTCAAGAGGAAGACCTTGATCCCGGAGCTCGAGGGTTCGTTGGATATACCGTAAATCGGCCGTATTGATGGCATGGCTGAATGCTTTGTTGAATACAGCCTCGTGAGATGAGAAGCGAAGCTGAGATTGGGTGTACAGCTTGAAACACCCGAAGTACCCCATTTCGATAGCAAGACAAACAATTGTACCATTATTATAGTTCACATCAGCCCCTGCCCCCAAAAGCAAGTTTACTGCACCCAGTGCCTCCCTTTCGTCTTTTTTCATACAGATCATCTCATGTTTGAGCGAAGCGATCCAGTATTCGTCCGCCATGTTCACGCCTATTGTGAGGAGAAGCTCCATTTTATCAAGTCTTAACTTATCCCTCGGAAGACCTATGGTGATGGAGAGACAGGAATAGAATTCAACCTCGTTAAGATGATTAAAGAAAAGCAGGAGCTTCAAGAACGCCACGTTGTGGCATGCAATCGCTTTTTTGAACGCCTCGCCTTCGTTAAAAGCTGTGTTAGCGGCACCAGTCTTTAGCAAAAGCTCAGTGACCTGTATTGGAGATTCATCTCGCTCATCGATGCTGTCCACTAGAGCTTGACCAATTATAGGACCTCCAATTGCTCCACTATTAAGCAGTATCTCGAGTATAGTGAAGCGCCATCGCTTTTTAAGCTTCATAGCAACCGGGACGCATTTGTAGAGAATATCGATCTGAACGCGCCCTCTTAATAGTATCCTGAGTGTGTTTTCGTCTCCCTCTTTGACCACCTTGAGGAACAAAGAGCCGTCATTTTGAGTAACATCTGCTTTGCCGTCAACAAGAGCTTTGATGAAAATGGGGTCTCGTTCCTGGGTTTGTAGATTCACGGCAATTTTCAGAACCGCATCCACCGAGGCCCCTGTTGCTCCAGCGTCCAGAAGTCTACATGTTATTTCCAATCGCACACTTTCAGAAAGATCGGTGACGCAGGAAAATGCTGCGTTGATTGAGTCAACACTCGGTTTTCGCTCTAGGATAGGGCAGATATATCTCAAATCCTCAGAGCAAACCGCCAAAGCTAATGCACAACCGCCTTTATAGTCGACCGAAGCATTGTATTTCAGGAGCATCTGCGAGGCTTTTAGATCCTTCATACGTATTCGGTTGATCAAAGCCTCATGGACGGTATCACCGGCCGCTCCGTGGCGTAGCAGAGACATCGCAAGTTTATGCCAATCTTCTGGTGGTATATCCCGTCCATACTTGGTATTGTCAATCGAAGCAAAAATATCACCTGCCAACGCTTTTCCTAGTGATCCCTTGTTGAGTATTCCAAGCATTTCGTAATCGACAATATGTAATGCTTCCCTGTACGCCTGGCCATTGAAACAGGCAACGGATGTCCCTTTGCTCATCAACAGACGCACCAGATCTCCCCACCGCTGCTTCACGGCACCCAGCAATATCGCATCAACATCGTCACCTCGGGCGCCTCCGTTGAGTAAGATTTCGATCAAATCGCCTTGGCGCCCGGAGAAGACACCAGGCTCACTCCATATGTGGAGTACTAGTGATGCCAAGGTACCACTAGAAGGGGGAAGATCGCATAGGAGAAGTAAAATAATAATATCACGGCGGTTATCAGCGATTGCACGTCTAATGGCCAGGCCATTTTTGAAATTAGCGCTCGCTCCATGAGCAAGAAGAAGCTGAATTATTTCGATGTTCCCCGTCAGAACAGCAGCTGACAAGGCCTCTGTGGTGATTTCTCGCGAGACGTGCGATTGAAGCAAAAGTCGAACGAAATCGAGTCTCTCAGCCTGAACGCATTCCAAGAAAGAGTCCGAGCACTGATTCACATCTGCTCTTTCCTCGATGAGAATGCGCAGGGCTTTGATATTGTTTGCGGAAATCGCCCGTGGGATAGCTTCTGTTGCGACCGTTTCGCCAGCGTGGTGTGCTAAAACTTGGAACTGGTCGAGTCGATTGTTCCCCAACGCTGTTATCAAGAGACCGGCCATCAAAGATTCCTTTTCGCCCCCCGTCGCATGCTGGCGCATTCTCAATGTTCCTGTCCGGGTCTTTTTTGGGTTGTTCGTCTCGAAAAGATTTAGTACACTGTCAATAACCCCAGCAGGCTCGATCCCCGCTACGATCTCTTCCAAAACGCTACTATAATCTTCGTACGCCCATTTCCCTTGGTTAACCTTAGCCGGGCTCATCAGAGTCCTGGCCTCGCCCTTTCGTCGTCTTTCTGACATTTGAGTCAGATATAAAACCGCCATGTCGTCGTCCGCTTGGCTCCATTTCGCCTGCCATCTTGATATAAGCGGTTGGAGAGATTCTATGTTTGGCTCTGGGCCACCCAGCGCGTGTAACCGGGCTCGAAGCCACTCTTCATCTATAGCCCTGTGTAGCATATTGCACAGTATCAAACATGCACATCTTCAACCCACGGCTCGAAATGGAAGTATCAATTTATCGTTATCTGGGCGTCAAAAGGAGCCCAGTGCTCCGCTTCTGAGTCAGGCTGACACGGGACAATGCGAACTGCTTGACACCCGCATGCACTAATGCCGGAGTGCAGCCACAGAGCCTCACTTGCAAGCTTAGCGTATACCAACTTGACGCTGGGCTGTACGCTAGTAATTTTGACGTGGCAATGAGCCGCAATCATCATTGCTCCTTCAGGCACCACCCGTAACCACAGTACCCGCTCGTATCCGCCTATAATCAGCTTCATACCTGAACAGCCCTGGAGATTATTGGGCTAGGCGTTACTAGTTCATTGCCTCGCCCAGGGTAAAGGATGTACCATCAATATGTGCTTAAGGCACGGATCTCTGATAAGGCTGCCTACATGGCTTTCCCAGAGGGCACCTGAGCCAGGGAGCCTCACTGTCGCGTCAAATAGGACCTATTCTCAGACGAATTTGACGATACCGATTGATAAATACCTTTGCGGTATTGCACCGTGGGAATATTTTTGACGATACTTGCTGCCGAAAGCCGCCCAGCCAGCTAGCCACGGCACGGAAATATACACAAAAGGGCTTGTTATGCCGCGGGCAAGATATGCAGTAGAATATGGAGTAGAGTATTCAGAATAAAATTCTCCCTTATTGGTCCTTGCAAATAGATTAAAAAAAAAAATAGAGGGAGGGGACTAGACTTTCTTCCCAGCTAGCACCCTCTCAAAGGTCGCATAATTACCCTCGTTCTTTGGATCGTAGATCGCAAAACAGACCTCGCGCCACCAATTCCCACCAAACTCCTGTTCATTCAGTACTTCAAGCCAGCAGCGCGCGATCTCAGCTGGTGGATTCGCATAGACCCCGCACCCCAAAGCCCCAAGAACCAACATGTCATGCCTATTGGCCGCCGCAGTCCGTAGAACAAGCCTCATTTTGCTTTTTGTGAGCTGGCGGTCCCTATCGCGAGCGAAGATTTGTCGGGTGCGCCGAGGAGGTGAACGGGAGGCCGACGAGGATCTGTATTGTCCGCACGCAGTATGGCCATAGGGCCCTCTATGAGGAGCACTCTGCACCAGCGTTCTCAGGATGGGTCGGTGGAGTGCGGCGATTGTCATCCCGCTGACAACGGGGAGATCCGCTGGTGCCGAGTCCAGCACTGTATGTCCGTGGGCCATGTCGCCCCGCATGACCAGGACGTGAGGGCTGTAGATCGCCTCATCGAGGGCAAGTGGGTAGAACTTCCGGTGGAGGCTTAGCGCGAGAGAGCTGCGGTAGCAGAGTGACTCTTCTTGGGCCATGGCTCCGTTCATCCAGCCCCCGCCGGGTTTTCTGTGGCTGGCGAAGTTGATGATCATTGGGCGGGGGTTTGTTTTTGGGGCACCAGGTTCCAGTCGCCGATCGCGTGCAGTCCGATACAGGCGGACGGCTACGTTGAGCGTGTCGTCGTTGATGACTTTGATTGTTGCGGGCGTTGAGAAGCGGGGGCAGTCGCTGGGGTGTAATCTGTTGGCAGACCGGAAAGTAATTTTTTCAGAGCAGTGCGCCTCGTCTGAGATGTCGAGATGATCCAAAAGGCCAGAGAGGACTTCCAAGGTCTCTTGAGCGGTCTTTCTTAGTGCCTGTCTTTGCGGATCTACCTCTCTGTCTTCGCGGTCACTTGGTGAATTCCTTGGGCTGTGAGTTGGCTGACGATATTGATCCACAACGTCCCATAGCCAGGACCTTATTGTCTGAGACGCCATTGCATCCGGTATGGCTGATCGATGTAAGAGATAAATCTGGGCAGTGTCGCGGACGGCGGTTGCGTGGGGGATATCAAATGTTAAGTTCAGATTGGGCAGTCATGGTTGATACATGGCGGAGATGAGGCGGCTGTTGAAAGTATGTAATCAAGGCAGCCTAGTATAGAATGAAATTGCAAAACAGTTGTTGGGCAGCCTGAGGATACTGTATTGACAAGTACTAGGCCTCTTAAAGCTCCCTGGAGATTCTCTGAGAATCCACTCCGCTCCAGATCTTATCCACTTCAACTTTGCATTAAGGTGATATACACGCACAAACAACACCATGGTATGACTCTCCAGGCATGATCTTGAAAGCCTACTCAACATCTGCTCACTCTTTTTTTACTAGCAACTCGTGCATCTCGACTCCAACAGTCGCTTTTACCACAAAGGTATGCCGTTTTCCATTTGACTGTCGATACTGTCTAAACCTCTAGTTTCGGGAATGTTCACAGGTGAATGGAAACATCCAAAAACAAAAGCCAAATTAGTGGCTATATATGTCATGTATGTGGCTCTTTCTAAATATCATTCCACTAGAACTACCTCGAAATTGACTCTTTTCGCAGAAAGAATTCGAAAAATCCAAAACTTAAGCTTCGATTCCATGGAACACAGCGTGCGTGCGCAATAGGGGGAGATCCTTCACGTCTAGATCCCTGCGACGACCCTGAATGCTATGTCTGTGGCATTCTCAAACATGGCTTTTCTACAAAGCACGTTAGTGAGTAGGAAATAATAGCCAACTTCTCCAAATTAGAGCCTCTCACATTTTACTAGACCCGCGGGCCATGTTCGGACCTGGAATTTACTCCAGCACGGTTTCTTCAAGTGAGTCTATCTTCCCCATTCCCATTCTGCCTTATCTAGAACCACTGACTGTGTCTCTTAGAAGCTAACATTTATGCCCGAAATCACCATGTCCGTTCCCACAAGCACGTTATCCTTCTCTGCGGAGTTGATCTGGGTAATCCCGTGAAAATGAAACTCGCGGGATTTCCTGGCAATTGCGACTCGGTAAGTTGAATCCTCAGAGTCGTACCCTACTCCTGAGCTAATAACATGACAGGTTGAAGGACTTACCAGGCCTGAGGGGGGCACACTTGAATACCCGGAAACCGTTGTCTACGACCCATCCAGAATCAAGCCACTTGGCCTGGTTGTGTACACACGAGAAGGGTGGCAACCTCGCTGATGCTCTTATCATTTCTGTTTACAATTTTGACCGTATCAGAGCGATTTCTCTTCATTATTCTGTCCATATTTCCACAATGCTATATCCGTATTGAGGCTCCGTAAATTTGAACGCTGAGTTGTGCTGCTAGGCAAACAGCGCTACTGCGTTAGCTGTAATTTTGAATGCCGCAGTCATCACACATTAGTTTATCTAACTTCTCAGAACCAATACAACTCGTGTAATATTGCCTTGCTAATCATTTCAGAGTGGTGGCTTTTTCGACAGGCTCACAAAGTGCCAGAGGGTTCGCTGAGAAGCCTCTCCCGCATCTCCACACCTGCCGAGATCAGCATCGAATGTTTACATGACCATGGACGCAAATTATCACTGGCTGTTTAATTTTGTAGATGAACTCTCTTCTTTCAATGTTTTCACAGCCTTTTTCGAGCTGTGTAGATTTGTTCCCTTGAGACTGAGCAGGATGCAAAGGTATCAACTCGCCCCTTCTCTTGTGAGGAAACAGCAAAGCTAAACTGGAATAGTGATTCTCCTCCGCCAGATACGCCCCCTCCTCCGTATCAAGAGGATGTCATCATGACCGATGCTAATACTGCAGCCTCTCCTGTTGAACTTCCGGTTGAATCTGAAAACATGCCAACCATTCTCGTGAGACGCCCTCGAAGTCGCTCAGGCGAGGATGTCGTCTACTTCACACCCCCTGCATCCCTGCGCGGTGTATCAGCATCCAGGGCAGAACAAATTCAGTCAATACACCATGAAGTCTCACCAAGGTCTCTCCAACCAGTCCCGAGAAGCCACATCCCACCGACATCGACCAAAATGGTCATGGTATGAGTGGATTATCTGTCCTTTCATCTCCCTCACTCATCGTCCATAGGAACTGAGTCTATTAGAGCGGAATGTTCCCTTTGCAAAGCGAGGTAGGTAGATGCGTAAACTTCATACTAGGCCTCGGGATTTTCCATTAACAAGATATGTTTCACAGTTGAACGGCTTTTCCATGATAACTGGGACGATAAAAGCAAGGCGGCGACAGTCGAGAGGATGGTTCTCTTTGATATCAAAACATTTCCACCTGACGCCGACAAAATCACGAGGGAAAGTGCCTCAGCTAGGTACGAGTGCCTTGTCATAACCGAAGATCGCCCGTAAGGGGTTTAAACCCGTTAACCTTGTTCCAGTCGCGATGTCGAACTTCTATCGTTTCTCATGGACTTTCCAATATCTTTCCACGGTGCGACCAGAGCGTGCTGCCTTGGAGACCCTGCATATCCTCTCGAATTCTGCGACAACGCTGAATGCGAAATTTGCTCTGTCTTCCTACAGCAATACAAAGCCAGAAAAGCGCGTGAGTTTGCATAGAATCTCTTCGGTAATTTGATCATTTAAAGCACCAGCTAATTGTTCTCCAGTTAAACCGTTTGAATCAGTTCCTAAGATATTTTCAAGCGCCAGCTCATCACGTATGTATTGAAATGCCAAGGCCTGTTTGTATTCCCTCTCTGACTACTGGCCTCGTTGAGATTAGAAGCCGATGCCTTTGCTATCAACCATCACATCCGCTCATGCGAACATGCCATGATCTTCTGTGCATGTCCAGAAATTGTGCGTGGCCCTGGCCCATAAATACTAACACGACTAACACTCCTCTCCAGGGACGATCTGGCCTCGAGACAAGGTCTCAAAGTATCCCACCGCGGTACACAGAAACTACATCGTACAGACCTGTTGTTCTTCCAATAGGTCTCATTATGTATACCCGGTCAGGATGGCGCCGCCCATCGAAGTTTGCTTAAGCCAGTATCGCTCGGTCACTTTTCCATGTACGCTTTTATCTTTATCATTGAGTGGATACATCCCCGGGAGACTTGCTCTGCTTACGGCATCATGGATCGACTTGCAGAAATATAATCATAGCGCTTTTCTGTGATAGAAATGAACCACCAGTAGCTCCTCTCCCGTGGCATAGAATAATACAATCCACATCAAACTCTATCATTGTCAATCCACCAGATCTGTGCTCAAGAACAAGCATTTCATTGTGGACAGTAAAACAAGTAGCTCTGTACTGGACAGGAAGCCAAATTAGGTTAACTACCTTTTACCCAGTGGTTTTATATGAACAAGGGACATCGAGGGTTTTCTTCCCACGATGGCGCTTTCTCGTCGCAGTCAAGGTTGTGAAGAGGTGAAGAGTGAAGCACATATATAGTTGCCCCCGATAGTCTTCTAACCTATCTGTCTTTGGTAAGCCGTAAACTTGGTATGTGGGAATGGTTCGGGTGGGTTCCACGGGTGGGGCTAACGACAGAATGAGCCTCATGTCTTTATTTTCTACATACTAATCCATCCCAAACTGTACCCAAATAGATCAGTACCTCTTTTCAAACCTGGACGAGTATTTTTCAAGGTCAGTCTCGTAACCAATGAGACTGAAAGCGTGAATGCGTACGCCATTACCGACGCGCTTCTTCGGTGGGAGCTTCAGGTGCGGCTCGGGGCTGCGCTACGATTTATATTATCCTATGACAGGGCCGGGGAGAACTGCAACGCATGACTGAGTATACGGCTGGAGTTATCTGACGCGTGCTTGCAAGGTTAGTTCTAATGTTATTTGGATGGTAGTTTCTTCGATTTCCAGATGTAAAATCGACAAGTCTTGAAAGGCCTATTGATGGCGCTGAACGGCCTTTCCTCAAACACAACGACATGCCCGACGCCGAAACTCCCATATTTATCGGCTTTCTTCGAAGCATACTTACAATTGACCCAAGTCGAAAGTCGGCTTCAGAGCTGCAGCAGCATGGATGGCTTAAAATGTAGGTATTTCTCACTGCCAAGTGGTGTAAGAAGAGACAATGTCATCGCAATTCTACTTTTATGATAAATATTCTGCAACCCCGACAGAGTGTGGTGGTTTTCTGAAGACTAGTAAAAAGAAATCGTAATATTCCAAGACACACAACTATTTCTTGGCAAAGAAGTTCTCTTCGAAGGTCTAGCTAGCCAATCAGCAGTCATGGGACCTTGAGAATTAGTTCACTGCAGTCTTAAGTTCGGGTGCTACCGCCCGATTCCCTTTTCGCAGGGGCGAGGGCAGCAGTGATGGCGACTGGTGCGAATGTACAGCATTGGCCCCTTCTCAGGAGAGGAACACTAAAAACACAGCTCTCGCGGATGGCATCTAGAAAGGGGCCAAATGTCCACTCATTTATTGTATTTGGCATCGAATAGCCCCCCCCCCTTCTTCCCCTAGAGCTCTCGTCAGAGAAGGTCGGGGCGATTGCCCATCGTCATTTTTGTTTTGGGGGTTGTTTTCTTGATCACGTGATGACACCCTAGATTTCCAGTCTCTTTTTTTACTCAACTTTGTTTCTTCCTCAACGCCTGTTGGAGTGATTTCTATCGTCTACTGGGAAACCGAAATTATGCTGTCTTTTCGATGCCCGTAAAGCTACCTTGATCACCTGCTAAATCGCGTTAAAAAAGCAACAACTGCACACTAAGGCATTCGATTTTTGGGACCATCTCGACATAGCTGTGATGGGGCGATATCTTCGCTCCTGATGGAAAGACGCGTTCAGTCGTGGTGGCGTCTGGAGTTGCGTCTTGTGTTTTCTCCGCGAATCCTTTCCATCAATCTCATCCTTCAGCCGATCTCTACGCTTTGTATCTGTCAAAATCCCGCATCACGTGTGGAAACCGTTACTAATGGATGAATGGAAGATTCGATTGGGAATATGGTGGTTCAGAAATTGGTAAACGGGAAGATAACCTACTTAATAGGGCTAGTTCCAGGGTTTGACAGGTTGACATAGGGGAAACACGAGCCAAAAATCAAGATGAGGATGCAGATCAAAAGTCTGGCACTTTGTTCCTGCTCCTCCGGAGCTGTTGAGCGGGTAGACGATCCCGGTTCGCGTTTGACAGTCAGTCCCAGGGATGTGGATGATCGGGAAACAAGGGTTTAGTATCTCTTTCAAAATAGTATAGAAGCGGACTGTAAAGCTAATGCCTTGTGTGCATTGGTTGAATGAAACCATGTTGTTGAAATACTCAGGCGACCACGCAGACACATCTTAAGTATGCAATTCATCCAAATGCCAAGACTGACCATCTACCCTGAACATCCTTTCCTTGAAGGTCCCGTCGGTGGGGTCTACCCTAATGAACACGGGAAGTTGATGCCACGTAATTTGTACTAGCAGCCCTCGCCCTGAACGGCGTGGCCGAGAACCCTGGGGCGTTTTGGGGAAGACACCCCGGGTATCGAGATCTCAGCACGCGGGGAGTAGGTAGGAAAAGTGCATTGACATCCACGGAGGGGTGCTCCACGTTCCATACTGCTCATGGACAATCCATAGCCCCCGATCTGGCCCGAGATTCGGCTTCAAGAAGTCGGGCCCCCAGCCAAAAACGCCGGTAAGGTCCCGAGACATCCCCACAATAAGACCGACCACTCCACAATAAAACCGACGATGCACGAGCCTGTTTCCCTGAAAGTGCTGACGCCCCGTTCTTCCCCACGGGCGGTCGTTTGTTGATTTGGGGAAATGGATCAGTAATCATGTCAATCCTCCCCGATTTGGAACCGGTGACAGACAGCCAAGGCAAACTTGCATCCTCTTGTTTCATAACAAGGTGTCATGGAAACTCCCGTTTACATTCAGGCAGTCAATTGCAGCCTCCTTGCTGCAAACGCGGCATCTCAGCCTCATCGACTTTTGTTCTACCAACAGCACTCCTCCCTCAAAGACAGGAATTAAGACGGCAATTATTCCAGGGCTTGACCAACTTCTCTGAGATGGCAGTGCCAATCAGGGGGCGAAGGCGAAAATAAGGTTCCCAATTCCCAACTAGTGCGAAGCCCAGATTTCCCCGTGTGGAGGAGTTGCCCCGAGGTTGCCCCAGCCAAGGCTTGCCGTGCATCATTTCGTTGGTACTTTAATAGGGTCCTGCAACCCCGTTTTTTTTTTTGGAGCAGCCACGCAACTTTTTCTGTTCATTGTTATTTTGTTATCGTCGGAGTTGATCTCCCCCGCCTTTCACTATGTTTTTTGACACGTCCGCCAAGGGCAGCGGTGCTGTTTGGCCATCTATTTTGGTTGGGCTGTTCGCCTCGTTTGGTGGTATTCTTTATGGATACGACACTGGAACCATTGCAGGTATCCAGACCATGCCTTTCTGGCTTGACGAGTTCAATCACCCAAATGCTGGTCGTATTGCGTTGATTGTCTCTATCCTGTCCATTGGAACTTTCGTGGGCTCTCTTGCCGCGGGTGTCTTGGCTGACATCACGGGCCGACGATGGGGAATTATTCTCTCCGTTATGATACCATTCAACCTTGGAGTGGCCCTTCAGACTGCTGCCACTGGGCAATCTCTGTTCATTGCTGGTCGCTTCTTCGCTGGTCTTGGGGTTGGTCTTGTTTCCGCGCAAGGTTCGTATATGTATGCCCGCTTCCAGAAATCGATAATCTAATAGCTTGCAGTTCCCATGTACCAATCTGAAACCTTGCCAAAGTGGATCAGAGGTGCCATTGTTGGCTGCTACCAATTGTGTATCACTATTGGTTTGTTTTTGGCTGCAATTGTCAGCTGGGCGACCCAGAACCGAGACGACAGCGGTACGTTGAAAAGAAAGAAACATTGTTGGTTAAGTCAGTCACTAAGTTAGGTTTTCGGGATTATAGGTAGTTATCGCATTCCACTCGCAATTCAATTTGCTTGGGCTATCATCCTGGTACGCTTTTCTCTCTACTCGTTTCTCATTGATACACAAACGCATATTCCTAACACTGAAAACAGGCTGGAGGACTTTTGTTCTTGCCCGAAACCCCGCGTTTTCTCATCAAGAAGGGCAACACCACTCAAGCCATCAAATCCCTTGTCTTCTTGCGCCGTCTGGGCCCCGATGATCCCGCAATCCTCGCCGAGATGGACGAACTCAAGGCCAACTGGGAGTACGAACAGTCTCTTGGCTCCTCCTCCTACATCGAATGCCTCAAGGGCACCCACGGCAAACGTACAATTACCGGCATTGTTCTTCAGTCCCTCCAGCAACTCGTCGGTATCAACTTCATCATCTACTACGGCACAAGCTACTTTGCGGAAAACGTCAACGGCCTCCCCAGCTCCTTCATTCTCCAGGTTATCGTCAACTCTGTGAACGTCGTTATGACCTTCCCTGGTCTCTGGGCCATTGACCGCTTCGGACGTCGCCCTGTTCTCTTGACTGGTGCCATCGGCATGGGAGTCTCCCAGTACATCGTCTCAGCCTGCGGCGCCGCAACCCCAATCACAAACTTCCCTTCTCAATGCGCCCAATTCGCATTCATCTGCATTTACATCTCTTTCTTTGGTAAGGACTACGAACCCAAATACCACCAAGCTATAACTAACCACCACGCCAGCATCCACCTTCGGTCCTTGCGCCTGGGTCGTCACGGGAGAGATTCCTTCCATGCGTATGCGTGCCAAGACGCTTTCCATGACTACCGCCGCAAACTGGTTCTTCAACTGGCTCCTCTCCTACATCACGCCCTATCTCACCGGTGCTCTGAACCCAACCCAGTCCAATGTGTTCTGGATCTGGGGTAGCTTCTGCTGGCTCGCTGTTGTTTTCGTGTACTTTATGATCTACGAAACCAAGGGCCTGTCGCTCGAGCAAGTCAGCGAGCTTTATGAGAATGAGCCTCGCGCTTGGAAGAGCCGCAAGTATCAGCTCCGCCCGACTGATATTGCTGTTGAGGATTATACAAAGGATACCGAGATGTCTGTTCATGTTGAGAACTAGACTGGTCTTGGGTGGCATGTGATAATTGAAATTCTAGATCATTCGTTAGTTTCTGAGTATCATTCTTGTTAGACTCGCATAATTAATTGACAAAAATATTATGTGAACTTGTATTATAGTAGTACAATCTGGAATCGTAGATAATTTGTTTGCCGCGGCCGCGAGCGCGGGGTTGTCTCCATCTCGCAGTTTGCCAGAACTTGTCTACTTGCTACGAGCCACTAAAAGCTCAGGATAAAAAATTCCAAGACTCCGCAAACCATATTCAAAAAATTGGATAGCAAAAAAACAGAGCGATAATGTACACAGCATAAGGTAAAGCGGATTGATTTTATCTCCAGCGTCTTATCCCGTACTAGGCCTTATAGCGTGTTGGGTTGAGAGCACAGCGAAGCGCCTCCTCGCAATTTTTCGCATCTTCCCATATTAGAAATAGATGAAAACATCTTATATCCCATCGAGATGTCAGAAATTGGTCGATCTGAACTTAGGCATATCTTGTAAATAATTTCGACGCCGATCGAAGTTTCAGCCTCGATCTAGCATTCTGAGGTACTTTATAGCGATCGCAAAACTCCTTGGACTTGGAATGTCGTACTCTTTTCTTCCATTTACATAGTAGGTTATCGGCAATATTTGAACGGTACTAAAACTAGGCCCCAGCCTTGGCATTTTGTATGTGATCTCGGATCCCGGCACTTCAGCCTTTGACTCAGTCAAATGCAGCTTGAATCAAGCTGCCTGCACTCAGCCTCCCCCAATACTAGGCTAAATAGTCCGTAGGGGGCACAATATAGTCAGTCATTTGCCATTTGTTCCACTCTGTCACTTGGTCATCCATCCTTGTCTCTTGCGTTCCAATCCTTTCTCTTTCCATGATGATGAGGCCCGACAACTGCAAGCACAAATTTTCCACGGCCGAAAGAACGCTTTCTATCACGGAGATACTCGAGGGTATCCTCATTCAATTAGATTTGCGCACACTTCTCACCTCAGCTCAATTAGTAAACCGGGGTTGGAGGCAGCTGATTCGAGAATCCACCCAGATACAGGAAGCTCTGTTTTTTAAGCCTCAACAAAAGCGACATGGGCGCGATGCGCCCACTTTCAACCCACTGTTACGTGAAGCTTTTCCTTCATTCTTCCCTAATGCCGGGGATGCAATTTCCAGGGTCAGCTTTAAATCCCTTGATATGGTCCAGACCCCCGAGAAGCTCGCTGCCTACGCACGGAAAGACGCAAGCTGGCGGCAAATGCTGGTCCAGCAGCCTGCAATCCAGGAATTTGCTTTTCTCACCATTACACACGCTATGATGGGAGATTATCTGGCGCAATATCGACTCGACGTAAGTGCTGCTTGTTGTCCATGTTATACCGCGAGACCTAACAATATCACCCAAGGGAAATGTGGATTTTCACGGGAATAGATACAAAGGCCTTCGAATGGATACTCTCTTTGCATATGTTCTCTTCAGTCCTAGATTGACCTTCAGTGATCACTCGACCGTTCGAATCGGTTGGTCAGCTCGAAGTGGCTGGACAGCAGATGAATTTTCACCCCCTTCGGGCCTGGAAAATAGTCAAGCTTTCGAAGCGACGCTGAAGCGCTTTCGCTTGGTAATTTACAATCGTTCCGTCGTTCAATGTACTGGAAATGATCCCCGAGAAAATGAGGATTGTGTTCTCCGGCGGCGAATTTCGGAAGCACACTTGCAAGATTCTGTGGAACTTACTCAGGGATCCGCTGAAGGTGTGTTAAAGACTATTCTTGATGACATGGAATCTTATGTAGAGTCGAAACTATAACTTGCAACTGATTGGGAGGGGAATGATCTATGGATTATGCGAATCTATCTTTAGTTTGAAGTCTTTTTGACGCGTGATTCTCACACTCGCTATGCTATCGTGCAATCTTTCCCAAACTTAGATCCTCTTTATCAAGTTCTGTTATCGAAAATTCATAGCTCTCGTGCTTCTACACTCTCATTTTCTAAACACAAACAGTAAAGCCTCCCCAAGGAAGATATCCCACGTCTGTATTGTCTTGACAACACCTTGGCCTTTGCGGAAATTAAGATACCTTTCGATACATGAATCGAGTCTCTTATTTAACTCACCTTTGTTTTGTCGCATCTACAGTGGCCCCACGGGTGAGGAAGGGTGAGCACCGCTTTATGGTTTCGCGACCGGAGGTGAGTAGGGAGAGATAGATTAGGTTTGACTTGAATATTTCGCGAGACTCTTTGAGTATGTAGTTATTACTAGGTGATTTCTAATTACGGCCTAGTTCGGAGGTTCGCCTTCCTGTCTGGGTTGCGGCTCTGCCTCCAGATGACATCCCACTCTTTCCTTTTCATCTAGGTAGATCGCGAGATCACTCACCATCCTTCACTCGCAAGTTTATAACCCCCAAATCTGAGGCCACACATCCAGAGCATTTTCTTTGAAGTTCTTTTTCTTCAAGATGACTCAACCTTGCCTTGAATTACGAGATGAACCCCGCTACAATGTCCTTTGTTCAGCCACGCGTGTTCCAGAAGGGCCAGTAGAGAACACAGCCACCAGGTTTCGTTGGCACAGGAGATATCACACTGTGAGAAAGTATGGCCTGCATGGTGATAATCGACTACATTATGGCCACATCCCATTTACTCACAAATACGACCGTGTTTTCTTTCTCGGTCTTCACATCGATGAATACAACCTCCGAATGAGCATGCAGGAACGGGACAGAGCCGAACGAAAGTTGAAAAGTCTATACCCGTCACTGGAATCGGACGATCCTGACAACGAGGAGTGGCTGCAGGATATTGACCAGGCCAAAGTTGATTACAGCGATCTATCACCGTTGCTTCGCTATTTATCGAGTTACAACCAGCTGGAGCCAAAGACTATCCAGTTTCCGGTGAGCAGGACTACGAATCTATTCGAAAAGACCCAAGATGGTACATGCGCAAGGAGTTGGTGAAGGATTGTGCCGATCGGGGTGGATGTTGTGGTCGCGGTTGTGGATGTTGGGCGTTGCGTGCTCAAGATTCCTACACAAAGGTTGTTGGTCATTGCACGGTCGAATGTTTTCGCTGTGTTGGCTTTCGAGGATTTAGGCCATCCCCAGAGGAAAAGAGGGATATACTCAAGGGACTGACAATGATTCTCCAATGCGATATTCCGACGCATTTCCTGAGAATGGTGAATGCATATTTCTCAAAGCCATACGTAGTTCAATAAACATGATTCCTCTTGCCAGAAAGCGTGTCTACACGGTAGAAATCGAGGAGCTCATCTATCTACTGACATTATCCTCTCTTTGGACCAGATGAATCATCCTACTGCTCGGACTACTAATTTCTTAGATGGGGGTCCCGTGAGAGGGCATGTGAGTAGAAGAGTGTGTGTCTAGGCTGCTTGAAAGAAGTGTTGGAGTCGCAGTGTCAAGCATGTGAGCCTGTTTCTCAAATTCCTCAACTTGCTTCTTCTCGGCGACGCTCTTGTTTTAGGGCTCAGGGAGAAACTGTGGGTGAGAGCGCCAGTAAGGATTCGACATCCATCCTCGTCAAGCGCGTTCAAAGTACGCATGAAGCTGGTTTATTGGACGGAGTAGTTGGATTCGCCCTCAAGAGGATGGAAAAGCTATCCGGATATGATGGTGACTGTAAGTGATTTCAATATATCTTTCTCTCTTTGTCTTCCTTTCCCTTCAGACCCATTACAGAGCCTGGGACAAGGAATTGGTATATGCAGCATGTATAACATCTCACTTATTATAGGACCTGTGGTTAATTAGTTTCACATACTAACCTGAATGACTTGCGACAAGGTTCTGTATGTTGAGGACTATCTATATTGAGACTGGCTACTATGAAGCAGCAAATTTGGCATACTAGTGATGAAGGGTCTAGGGGGAAAGAAGATACTAGAAGGAGTATGAATGATGATTAATAAAGCTTTCTAAAGAGATGATGAATAAAGAAGAGGAAAATATGGCTGGAAGGTCTAAACCTATAACCATCTGGAGTAGAGTTCTCCGAGACCTCGATATATGTTACTTGCCCAGGAATGGCTCGTCGAGGTGGCCAAACCTTCGTGCTAAACATTACATGTTTCAAGGTTGCATTCCTATTATTTCAGAAAAAATTTCCTAGGAAGCTATAAACATATGGAAGCCATTTCCGCAAACTAGGGCAGCGTAGTCAATCTAGACCTGATGTCCATAGGACTGCCCTTTGAGAGGTCCGTCCGTGTGGGTCGGGACATGCGGGTACCATCTAAAGTCCAGCTCTCTAACGTAGCGCTGACTATATGGTTCGTATTTATGACCCTTCTTGTTCTTTATCACAGGGTAGAAAACCCTCTTGACTTCAGCTTCGATGGCAGGGAATGCCACGTTCTTGGCCCAGTTCGACTGGGCTTCGTGATCCTGTCGCTTCGCGGGACTATAGACAGCGGAGGTATGGGTTGAGTCGGTGTACACATTTCCGTATGCGTCTTTCGCGGGGCATTGGTATACGTATTGATAATAGAAGAAGCCACCAGATTTGTGCGACATAATGTATGTGTAAGGCAGACGTATTGTAGGAGAATTCGACAGGCAAGAATAGATTACTTTATGAATAAAACGTCTGGAAGGTCTTGAGGCTTGAGGTTTACTTTGCAGACTTGCTTTCTAGGTTGGGGATGAGAAATGCTCTTATATTACCTGGGGCGAGGCTGAGAGTGCAGTGAACACGGCTCATATCTGCCTCGATCACAACGAGTTCTGCCTCAAGCACGGGGCCATTTCGGGCTGCCTTGGCACGGTCATCTAGTCCAGTAAGCGCGAGAGAATACGAAACCCCGCAGTGGCTTGCAGATGCTGCAGTATGGGATTTGTTTATAGCTCACCAACTAAGATTAAATGGTAGATTGATTGGATGCACGGACCAAGGCAATGAGGCTCAAGTGATAATGCTCCGTGGTTCGCAATTTTAGCGTCAAATGAGAGCAATTAATTCTCCGGTGCCTGCTTAATGTGGAAATATGGACCAAAACTGGTGAGCACCCGGGTGGTATTAGTTTGCGTGGGCCGTCCGACCGTGGCCTAAACTCCCCAGCCGAACATAGGATTATGAGAGCTGACAGCTGTTATCGACTTAGACATGACATGTCTATTTTATCTATTTTATCACAGAAAAAGGGCCGACAAAATGAAGAGGCACCTACTACGACTTCATACGACTACGAGAACCTAGGATAAAATGAAAGACTCAGGGCATGGTCACCCGATGGGCCACCCACTTAGGATTTGAAAGAAAGGGGCCAGTCTTACCAAAAGGCCCACAATCGAAAATTTGCCACAATTAAGGATGGCGCTAATGTCCAAAATAATGCGGCTAACGAATCTGGCCTGGTCCACGAAGAGAATTGAAAAGTTGTGACCGAAACCAGCTTTCAGTTCTTATCGCAACGGCTCCACTGTGCGCCATCGCTTCGGCATGACCCACTTTACAAGGCCAGAACGAACTATGGTCCTTGTCCTTCAGGATATGCCACCTCAGAAGAATTAAATTCAAGATATGAAGATAGTAGAAAATATTATTGGAATTAGATTTTTTAAAAATTATGAAGACAATGAGACCCTATTCCGCCCGCTGAACCGTTCGAAGCATATCATTATAGTACCCGCTGAAATTTCATGACTCAATCGTTGGTGGCACCAATGCCACCATTGTGGGCCCGCCTAACAAGAGTTCCAAGCTTTTTACTGCTCGGGGGCCTTGCTGCCGCGGCGCATGTTCATCTTGCTGTAACTGTGCCTCTAATTAGCTTCCTGTGTCCAAAGGGAATCAACAAAGGGTTGCTCTTACGTTCGGGAGAACCAGCTGGGGCGGCTAGAAGAGGGAGAGGAGGAGCGGGACTCCTTGGCCTTGTTGTATTCCTCGAAGAGGGTCTCAACTTGCTCAGCATCGAGCTTGCGAGAGCCGTCAGCGGTCTTAGAGTTGGTACCGAAGGCACCGGAGCCGTTGTAGGACATGGGGACAGTCATTGTGAAGTATGGTTTGGAGAAGGATGTGTGGTGTGGTGTGGTGGTAGTAGAGTAGTCTTTGGATACCGAGGATGGTATTGAAGGAGGAATGAAGTTGATGGTTGATGGGGGTCCTGGGAGGTGAGCGAGCGCGTTTAAATCTGATTTCTGCTATCAACCTAAGTATACATCTGGTTAGCTTTTTTCCATGATTTTTTTCTGTCACGCGGCGGTGATTCCAAAAATAATGGCCGGCACGGCATGCCGAACCCGTGGTTGTGGTCTTGGCAGCTACTGCCCTAACGAATGGCCACGAACAGCCCCTTATCAGCGCCCAGGCCGATCACCCGATCGAATTTTTCCTTGTCTCCACCCGAGCTGCACTACCAAACAGGATTTTCTATGAGCTATTTCCCTCTGGTCTGCGGCCATCTAGACCAGCATCAGATAGCAGATTTCCGCGGATGTATCATTTTATTCGTCACACACCTCACACGACCCTGAAACCAGGGCCTTGATTAGCTGCGATCATGCACAGGCCCTACTGCGACACCGGATCTTGAGTTCTTCAAAATGCCAATGAAATTGCCAACAGAAACGCCGGTGGCTGACAGCCACTGCCGATCATGCTAGCATTGCTGGCATGCCGTGTCCCATGGAACTGTAGGCGGGTTGAGCTCAGACTATTTGTCGTGATATCAACCACACGTTTCATCATTGCCTTGTTTCTTGTACGCTGAGCAGAGTACCCCGTATTTCGAACCCTGTACGCGTTCATAGTGGTTATCTGAGCTAGATGATGTCAAATATTGCGTTTCATTAAGTTCTATTAACTAAGGACAGCTCTTTGCCCGGTTCTATTCTACTAGTTATCATCAGGTGGAGTTGGGAAACATCTCCGGATCCGGAGACTTGTTGGGAAGACCAGCCGCGAGAGGCGGCTTCGCTAATTCTACCAGGACCAAATCCTACGCATGCAGTTATAATCATTGTGGATCTTTAATCGATCAAATACAGGTTTTGCACCCCACTAAAATTCCCCTGATACAAATTCATTCACGGGCGCGACATGGCAGCTCCTACTAGCGCAGCCCTTGTGCGGTCGGGTAATCGGGACGGAACACCCCTGTGGGCCAATCCAGAGTCTTCAGCCCGCACATGCACACCTTCCAGCTATGTGGAGTCGGATCCTCTTTCTCAACGAGTTTCCATGGCGGAAAATACTTTAGGCTTCTTAGTGGTTCCTCTAGAACTAAAGACGATCTGCCTTTCCTCGGGTGTCGCCGAGAAATGTCTCAGTGGGGAGTAGACCCCTTGCGTATGTTAGATTACTTAAAGGCCATAACGGAACAGAGCGACTGGGTGTACACTTTTACTAAGTACAACTAGCAACTACTCCAATTTAACAGCTTCGCGACTTCACATTGACTGAACCCTTCTCAGAAACCTCGAGATTTGAGCAAACTAAGCACATCCTGAAAAAAAACCTTACCCCAAGCCGCAAATACCCAACCAAATATGATGTCGTCTCTTCGAATCAGACGTTTCTCATGCCCCCTACCCAGAACGTGCTCTAGGACCCCGGATATCAGATGGATTATTTCCCGCCCGCGATCGATCTATGGAGGAACGATACGTGCCCTGATCCTGGTCATACGCCCATTTGACACCAAAATCCGGAGCAGCATAATTAGGCGCTTTTATATCGTCTTCACTAACCGATGGTAGCTCTAGTGCCTCCTTTTCTGTAGCCGCGTATGTAGTGGACGGGAACCCGGGGGCGGAGCCCACCCAGAACATGGAACGTAGCCATGGACCTGCCAGTCTGGAATCCGCGCTCTCTTCTCCGTGCTCGTCAGTATTGGTGACTGTAGCTGGGATAGACGTCCATTCATCTAGCATGAGGTCTTCTTCTTGTCTATCATTCCATCCAACCATATTCACCTCGATAGCAATAACTCTTTGTATCTCCGTAGTTCCGTTCGCCATAAAGAACTGTGCAAAGCCCATTAAATGATCCGGTGGGGCGTCAAATCCACCCGTGTCGTTTCCCATTAGCAGTCTCATATCATTATTATATATACTCATCATGGAAGATCCCGTGTCATCTTCGAACTTGAATCCAATTATAGGGCGGTCCTCATTTGCGCTGTCTAGTGGGGGCCCAATGGATGAATCAAGTCTCAGGAAAATGTCCAGCTATGATATCGTGTGGTCAGCAGTTATACTGAAGGAAAATAGGAGAATCTATCACATACATCTGGTTTTCCACAATGGTTGTATGTGGTTGTATTATATTTCACGGCATGTTGTGTCTGTTTTAGTGGGAAAATCTTATCCGATTATCCATTAGCGTTTTCATCTGAATTATCGAAAGCTTGGAATAAAACTCACACCTTCAACCCAAAATCCCTCGGTTCCTCTGTTACGTTGTGTGTTCGTTCTTCTGAAGTCTTTCCACGAAAATGGCTTCGGGCCTAACACTATTTTCCCTTGGCACCAATAAGTAGCAATACCGCAATTCCACTTCAATTTACCAGATTTATACGCGGCCATTATTGAAGTAACATTTCGAAGCTCTCTGCATGGATCGTTGGTGTTTCTTAAATGCGCCGCGATCCTCTGGAGGGATTTGAATCGTAATATCTCATTCAAGCCCATGGAAGGCCATTCTTTGAGTAGTGCTCTAGTTATTGAATTATTATTAGTGACTTACGTAGACAAATATTATCGTATAAGACTGGGATATTATCAAGACCTACTCTTTTCTCTCCTTTTCCTGTATCAATTTTCGAAGCTTGGCCTTAAACGTGTCAACTGCGTATCCCGCCTCAATTCTCTCCTTGCATCGCTGTATCCGTCCCTCGAAATCAGTCTTGTCAAAATCAAGATCGTCAGTTATCACGAGTCGACCTGATTTTTGGGTGTTTGATACAACTACATTCGCTCCGCCCTCTATTTCTCGCCTTTTTGGACTTCGGCCGCTACTAGGTGAAGTCTTGTTCTTTCGCTTTTTGTTATTAGTCTGCGAATCCATGTTTGATCTGCTATTTTGCATGTGAGATGGCATATTTCTGGCAATTCACTATCAATTTGACTGAATAGGGCTTGCTTTCCCTGGCGACTTTAAGAATTTCTCGACTCGAATGTCAGGAATCCAAGACAAATTATCTGCTACGGGTAGAATCTCAACTTTATACAAGACTTGTCTCTAAAATTATCTTCTCTCTAAGAAAATATTTTCTAAGTTCATGAAACCGTTCTTACCGAGCTTCAAATTTGATGCGTCATTAATAGTCGACCTCAATAGTCTGCTTTCGTTCTACCAAGTTTGATCTCTAGTTAGGTCAAAAGAAACGACCTTTGGATTCAGACGTACGAGCAAAAGCTTTATTGTGTTTGTGAAACATGATGACTTGGTTGTAACTATGAAGAAAGCAATCGATCAACATTCATAGTGTGATGAACTGGGGGATATGTGGTAAAGATTGCTAGTGGAAGTGATAACCTGAGCTCCTGTTAGCGCTGACTTCTTGTCTCTCGACAACGCCTGGGGGTTCTGCTTCATTGTGAGCACCCTTGCTTAAATTTCTCTTAATGAGCACACCACCCTAGAAGCAAACGAAATTGGATTACGGCCCGAGCGAGTGTCGTTAAAATTTAGTTTGGTAAAACAAACATACAACAGTCGTGATTCCCGTTTAGTCGCCAACTATAGTACTACCTAGTAACTGACCGGCGTGTGGCTTGAGTATGACTGCGCGGAGGGGAAGCCCTCCAGTGTTCTCCACGCCTCGCGGTCAGACGTAGTGAGATACAAAACCCTGGTATATATATATATTGCTCCTTGTTTATTGAAGTTCAGTGTAGCTTGAATGATCTACAGGCTCAACGCCATTCTGATGAAGGCTCCAAAACGGAAATAGTAGAAGCATGATAAATTAACGATAATGAATGAACGTATCTCGAAATATACGCTGAAGGATGAAGTAAAAACCTGGCTGGAGGGTCTAAATATCCAACTGGGGCGGAGGTCTCCGGATCTCACGACATTCGAGTAAAAAGAGCATAGTCAATGTATGCCTATACATGCGGAACGGCGGAAACGAGAACTCATAACCTGAGAAAAGATGAACTCCAAGGAATAACAATATGGGGTTGTAAGACGCTGTATTGAGATGAGTGCTAGAGGAAACTAGCTAGTGGACTGTAGGAGATATCTATGGAATGTCGGCCACGTGATAGACTGATCACAAATGAAATTATCGCAAAATGATGAAACGACGTTAACTGGAAGAGAGAATATTAGTCCTGCTTAGAATATTTATTCGATTTGATTCGGGCTAATCATCTTGTTATCCCAAATTTACAGTCGGAGCTTGGTTTGGTTTCGGAGGATTTCAGATGTGTCATTCTGAATAATATCATTCCCGACTCCGTTCCTCTGCTCCCCTTTCTTTTTCCCCAAAGGAATATCAAATAAAATCAACCATGTCATGCACACTCGAATATTTGGGAACAGAAACGTCGGCTGATTTGCGATGTATTGGGAAGGGAGCATGCGGTACTGTATGGGCTGCCAACCATGATGAGATTGCATTCAAAAGGGAAGATGGTTCACCCAGCCGGTCGCCGATCAACGATTCTGACATGCATCAACGCGTCGTGGAAGCATTTAAGACCTTGATACATTTTCCTGATCAAGAAGCGGTGACTCTCCAGGTTCCACGTTATGATCGATACACCAAATCAACAGATTGTGAATGGTGGACAGCCAATCTACAGAGATTTCCACAAGATAACATCCCATGTAATGTAATCCAGTCGCAACGGATACCTCCATTTGGAGAAACCGTACGGAGACTTCTTGTCAGCCAATTTTGCCCGCAAAAAGGGACACAAAATATATGGAACAACGAAGGCAATAGAGACTCTTTGATAAGGCCCTATCTAGGCCGCAGGCGGACGCAAAACCCCGATCACAAATCAAAATTTAAAGGTTTTTCACTCAGGAACCTTCCTCTTCATTTCGATCAAATGGAACAATTCAATATGAATGAAGCTCAGATCCACCAATACGCGAGACTGATGGCCAAAGCACTTGATATAATGCATTGGATTGGAGAGGTGGATGCAAATGATGTCGAATTTGTCCTTGCCCCCCAAGGCCCGAATGAAGCCGCAAACGAGGCCGATACAAGCTTACAGCTTGGAAAGCATGATATTTGGGTCCTGGATTATGACCTATGTCGGAGGATGACGATGGATCTCGAAGGTATCAATCGAGCTGCTCTTTCCTTCTGGAGGAATGATCCGTACTTCCCTCGACCTGAAAGAGATGATTCCTGTTCTAATCTTTCGCCTTTGCGGGATTTATTTCGCGCCTAGCACCTGTATACGAGCAAGGGGTGCTCCATGGCCCATGACACCAAAGAAGCAACGAGGCGATACAGTCTATCAAGAGAGCTCATTAGATTGCTTGAAGAAAAAGATTTCGGGAAGTCGCGATAAACGAACGATGCACAATACTAATTATGATCAACTTCAAACCTTGTGTATTCGTGAGTACCTGAATGAATCGGAGGCTATTTCTTAAAACAGTCAATATGCATCGTAGGTTTGTCTATAACGCATAGGGAGTTAACGATATAATATATCTCGCTCCTTATATTCTCTTCCTGTCGTTATTTATTAAGAATCGGATGGAAGGCGAAAGTTCACCAGGCCATCCGGTCAAAAGTTCCTTCCTAATTAGGACAATTCTACTTTCTACCACCATTTACCACTAATTGATAACGAAATTCGGTCAATTTGACCGGATAACCTAGTGAGTTCCTGAATAGGAAGGTAATAATTAATAGATCAGAAAATCTTGCAATTTTTTGCCCTAAAAAACCCAGGATTTTCTTCAAAAGTTCATCAGGTCACCCGCTCGATTCCTGCCCTGATGACCTGATGAGACTATAACTCGC
>KZ119513.1:32355-73611 GCA_002153405.1 Mycosphaerella populi pn0402
GCCCTGATGACCTGATGAGACTATAACTCGCGGTTATGCACGGGGTATCCCCCCATTGCCCATGTTGAAGAATACGGGGTGCAACAAATGGAATCTACAGCTTGATTCTAGGGTCGAATCAGTGAACCTGTGTAAGGAGAATGGATTATCTTTTACTGTGGGAGCTCAACCATTTTCAAGTTGGGAGTGTCTGTGTCAAGATTGATTTCTCATGAATATATATCATTCGAGTCTTTTAAATAACGCCCAACTCGAAGGTCGACAAAGCGCATAAAATGAGCCTGCTGGGCTCTAGTGATAACCTTGGAAGCTTTTATCCAGCTCCTACGATGGGTATTTAAACACAACAAGATGCCATCTAATGGTCTCAATTTACAGTAGATTCCATCACATGATGCGAAACACCGTGAATTCTTTCTTTCATCTCGTGGTCACAGATTATACTATTCCAAACATCTACCATTACGCGGCAGCATCAAATCTAAAACATCATTTCAATCCCGTGATCACGTTAATGGATATATAAGACGTAACATGAATCTTTCTAAGCAATCAACATCGCACCAAACAGCACGCAAGCAACTGTGTACAAACTAAGACCCCAACCACTGAGCTTAGCACTTAGGGGTGCAACAAGGTTGTTCGAAGCTCCCTTGCTGGCTGAGGGATCACTCTTATCCGTAGCAGTCGCCGCAGCATCTCCTGTGCCCGTCGTACTGTCTCCCGACCCAGATCCAGATCCAGATCCGCTACCTCCGCTACCCGTCGCCTCGGCATTCTTCTTGTTGTAAGGAGCCGGGGTAATGACAGTAATATAGCTTGGGAAAATCGAGAAGGTGTATGGATCCGGGGCACTGGTCAGGCTGCCGTGCTGAGTAGTATCTGAGAGAGGTGCGGTTCCAGGGAAGCCCGATGGCAGTTGGCCTGGATTATACCATGTAGATGCGACAGTGTCTATGCTGAATGATGAGACACATTGCTGTGAGTCGGAAAGAATAGAGCATTGGTTAGACGCGCTCTCGTTGTATCCAAGCTGGAAGGTGTCGACCATGGTACCAATAGCTATTTCGGAGAGGTCATTGTGGGGGCACCAGTCGATGAATCTAAATGAGAGTCATCAATTAGTCCCGCGATCAAGGCAAAGGGCGTATCATTTAAACTTACGTAGATAGAAATGCGGAATCCCAGCAACATTGGCAGTTGGCAGTCTCGGCAACATCGCCATCCGAGGCATAATTCAGACAGGGCGAGTTGAGAGAGTACGTTTGAGTAAAATTTCCCCAAATATTGCCCAGATTACACACTGCGGTTGGCCATTTTATCAGTATCCTGGTTTCTGGACAGATGTATTCTTCTTACCGCATCCACCAGGGGCGTCATCCGGAGGAGGATAATAAGGAATCTGGTTTCTTTGGGTCTGGTCTGCGCCGGTTAGGTATTGCAGCGCAGTTTCTTGGTATGCACACGAGTACGCCTAGTAGAGATTGACATTAGACAGGAAATGCGAAAGACGGGGGCAACCAAACCTCATTCCAGCAGCTGGTCAACCAACATCCAATATTCGCTGCCAGCTGGGCATTTCCACAGCCTAGCACACACGCCGAGTATTCATCCGTGGGGCACTTTTTCGCATCGTCCAGACAGTTCGTGAGTTGGTCCTCGTTATCTTTGTAACATTGAAGAAAGCCTTTTGGATCAACACAACCATCTCCATTTGGGTTCTTGTTTGATGCATCGGCAAAGACGAGAGACCAAAGCAGTGATTGTGCTAGCAGAAATAGTCTCATTCCGGCCATGCTTATTTTGCTATAGGGCCTCAGCAGAAAAAGCACAGAAGCTCTCAAAACGCCAAATACAAAAAATCGAAACCAGACGCATGGCGCGTGGAGGGTCTTTATGGCGGCTGAATGCCAATTGACTACTGCGTACTCCGTTCTATCTGAGGCTGACGATTTGCTAGTGAACACGGCAAAGAGACGCTACAGTTAGTCTCAGAATGGTGAAGTTAACCGATTCCAACGCCCAGATGCGATCTATTCAATCCATCTAAGCCAATCGACGGAGTCCGCTAATTTAGCGCGAGATTTTTCCCAGGGTAATCCGTGTGGAGCGTACTGACGGGGAATTCGGGGTATTCGGGTTAACTTAGAGAACGGCCCTGAAACCCTGGGTGAACTAGCCACCACCCGAATGTAGTTTAGTTTGCAGGAGCTCATGGGAACGATGGTCGAATCGCACCTATCATCCGACAGGAAGTTCATCAATGGTTAGCACCGCCCGGCGGTAAAGGATTATCCATATTTTGGGCAGATACGGAGTATACCCTATACAATTCGGGTGTGCGGACTTTTTCTCACTGAAGAATAACGACTTCTAACCCCGACTGATTCAAGTGACTATATAAAGAGACCAAAAATGCAGTGCCCGAGCACACACACTAATGCCTAAGACCATGCTACTTGAGCCAAGCTGGACGATCTGTGTGGTGATTGCGATGCCGGCCGGCATGATCCGCTCGGGAGATTCTTCCATCCTCTTGGTCATGCGACGCTGCGGCGCACAATCTAACCCCAACCAGGCTAAACGTATCCGACACGGCCCACAAGTAAGCCGCAGTGCGTTAGTACTCCTGGGTGGGCACTTGAAATCCTGAGTCAAGCATCCCTTCCTTAGCTTTCCGCTTCTATTTTCCTGTTATTTCAATTCGCTGGCGCATTTGGACCCCATTTCTATCTCGCCTTCTTATTACTTGGCATCCTGTATTTGTACATCGAGATAGTTGCACCGAAGTTCGTCTTATGAGCTACTATAGCCTAACCAAATATAGATTCCAATCGCTCTTCAACCATTACATCCAGCCAGTGGATAAATTTTGGGTTGTCTTTATCCGTTTGCTTCGCAAGACATAGATCTGACCGAAGCCAAACGGTATCAAGTATTTGCAAAGCACGAAGAATTGGCTCAAGGCCAAGGAAATTATGCAGTGCATTTAGCTGATGACGAATGAAAGAACGCCAATGTGAGATCATAGAATCCGAGCATTGCAACGAGAGAATCTCACTCCGAGCTCGGGAGAGTTTCGTTTGTTGCGTATTATGGAAGTCTTCATGGCTCGGAGTATTCTGGAGAGCACTTCCCGCAATAATAAGCGGTAGTGTGATGAGAACCCGGATGCCAGATGCCTTTGGGACAGATGAGACCAAATTCAGAATACCTACGGCTAATCCAATGACCGTCTCTTTGTAAGATTTCTGGAATGAGTTACCTGTATAACCCAAATCCGGAACATATTCCGAAATCTCTGGTTCTCGCAAAAGCTCTGGGAATGTCAGGTATAATTGCAATAAGATTGCGGATCGATATATTTGCGCCAGAGATCCAAAGTGCTCCACAGTCGTGAACTCATCCCGTGGATCTTCGATACGGCCCGGGAAAGGAGCAGAGTACCGTAAAACCTGGTTCTCAATCTCTTCAGCTTTCCTTAAATTCTCCGAATGGATTATACCGTGGATGTCGGACGGGAACACCGAGGTATAGATGGAATTGATGGACCGGCTTTGACGACAGAGAGCAAAGGCCTGGGCGGCATAGATAAACAAGGTAGTTGAAGCCCCTGTCCATGGATGTGGTTGAACGATCACGTCGCGATTTTCTTGCTCGATGAATTGTGACAGATAGTCCAAACTATCAAGATTACCCGTGACCCCAAGAACGGAAGTCGTGGCTTCCCAGTAAGCCATGATCCCCGTCAGAAAAGCGGTGGATCGTGGATCATGAGAGCCCGCGGATTCATTCAAGTATAACTGAAAGAATTCACGAGCACTGTGAATATGTGATATGCCGAGCGAAGACGGGTCCTGCCACGCAGATGTCATGCCTAGCAACACATTGGCCAATATAGTACCGAATCTCCCACCGCCAGCCACGGTCTTGTCTTGCACCAGACAGGACATCGCCTTTTTACGGTACTTTTGTGCAGCAGAAGACAATTCTCTTTTTTTATGACAGATATGAGAGGCCGATACCATCAGAACAACATGATACACTAGTGGCGAAGAAGTCATCAGGTCGGCAATAACAGAGCGGAAGGGGTTAAGAGCCGAGTCGAAACATGAGTTCAGGCGGCAAACGACGGAAAAGTAGTGATTTCTAAGCAGAATCAGCTCTTCGTTAATTGATTCGTGTGTAGACACGAATACTTCTGAGTTAAACTCAGGGCTCTGCAAAATGAAATTCGGCACGTTGTCACTGAAACCCCAAATGTCTGCTGTTCCAAGATCAATCAAAGATTCTGGACCCAGTATGTCATCAAGTTCGGCGGAGTTAAACATTCCACCAACATCATTGACGTCTTTCAAGGCATCGGAGGAGGGCATTGCATCATCCCAGTCGCAACTTTCAGCTTGAAAATTGACCGGTAGATGGGGAAAATTAGGAGTGGTGGATTGAGAAGAGGACGCGACAACTTCTAAATTCTGTGTTCTCTCCGAAGGGTCTAAAGCTTGACTTATGCCAGAATATTCATTTCTCTTGCCATTGGACTGCTGCCGAGATGCTCCCGTGCCGTCTATGTGTCGCCATTTCATCGGTCGTTGGTATCCTGGGCAGTTGAGGCCCCTTTTCAAACACTGGTTGCAGAAAGGTGAATTTTCGTCACATTTAATGCGCTGGACCAACTGTGAGTGCAAATACAAGTACTGTGGGACTAGCCATGACATACCCTTTGCTTGCAAAATTGACACCCAGCTATCTGTTGTCAGCTTTTGTCTCGGCGAAAACCTGGGAAATGGGTACATACATCTCGACTTGGAATGCCTTTTGGGCGGTTGGGGCAGTTTCCTGCCTTCAATACTTTGGATTTCCATTTAATTTCGCAAATATAACCTGACCCCTCTGATCAACAGCCTGGAAAGGGGAGTGTCGAGGTCGAAAGACGTTCGCCGTTTGTATAATGTGGGGAAGATAAGCCCGATAAGCCTTCCGCGGAACGTTCCGTGAGCCACGTTTATACAAATACGACTGACGATCTACTTGCACTAGAAGGCTCCAATATTCAAGATACTATTCTAGGATATACACCAAATTGGTTGATCACAGTTTAGAGCTTAGAGGTCCCATTTCCGTCTTGAGGAACGTAACAACATCTTGAGCAGCTTGGTGACCCTGCTCAACTGCACCGTCCACAAATCCTCTCCAACCATCTGCCCAATCTGCGCTTGCGAAAAGGACTCTGCCATGAGGCTTTTGGAGTTCCTGCAGGTAGGAAGAGGCCGATCCAGCACCCCAGCATGCCCAGACGCCCTTCGCGTACGGATCATTCATCCAATCGTGCGTAGCGTAGGCCTCGACTTCAGCGGATGGATATAGATCCCTGCGGAATTGATCGATGATACGCCGATGGTCTTTCTTGTCCTCCAAGGCTCCGTTATAGCCAAATCCAATGCACCATGTGGTACCGTTATGGTTCGGTGTCTTTGATTTAGTGCCATTGTGGTCTGAAAACGCGAACACATACGCAGAGTCGCTGGAATCGGCAGTAGCGAACCACGCTGGTTGGGCCTCCTTGAGTTTGAAATGAATTTTAGCACCTTTATTTATGTGGCCGCATGTAATTGCAGATTGTCGAAGAGGGGAAAAAGGGTCGTCAAACTTGACGTCGCCGAGACAGTTCCTTCATTCGTATTAGCTTAGGTACGACGGGCCACGGTCTGCGTGAAGGGGAACTTACAAAGGGATTGTCGATACGACAGATCTAGCCTTGATTTGCTGCCCAAGGCTCGTGATAACTGTTGCCCCGGCTCTATTTTGTTTGACTTCCTTAACGACAGCCCCGAAAAGCACGTCTCCCGTGTATTCCCCAAGAATAGCTCGAGCGAAAGAAGTCATGCCGCCATTTCCAAGCTTCCAGATTCCTGCTCGCTCGAATACTCCTGCCATGGTGTGTCCACCAAGTGCGAACCACCTAAGTGCCTCAGTGAAGCCAGTGTCCTTCCCAGGTGCACTCCCAAAGCTGCTGATGTTCGATTCGAAGAGATCCTTTTCCCAGTCGGAAAGTTCGCACAGGCTGTCAAGTCTCTCTTTGACGGTCAAATGGTCGTATTTTGTCCACAAAGCAGGCCTCCGGAAAGGTTCATGGGGGGCCGGCATAAGTTCACGACTATCCTTCCCATCGACCGTGAAGAACGCTTGAGCGACCCGCTCCAAAACATCCGCTGCCTGCTCAATAGGTATTTCTTGCGGTAAGAGTCGGCCATGCTTAAACAATTACTTTTGAGGCTTAGAAGTACCACCCGATGTCTTTAGATTAACATGGAGACCGTAGCGTCGCAGCTCACTGTACAGATGAGGTTGACACCAATGAACCCATGTCCCTCCCATCTCCACATCTTCACCCAAGATCTGAGCTGTCCATGTTCGGCTACCAATGCGATCTCTTGCTTCTAACACCAGGACGTTCAAGTTATGTCGTTGGCTTAATTCGCGCGCAGCGATCAATCCGGTGAACCCAGCACCTATCACCACCACATCATAATGGCTTTTTGTGATCGAAGTGCTCTTCTGCACAGCATCGGTTTCTAAGCCGTCCTTAGTTCCATTGGGCGTCCAAAGAAACCCCTCTCTTGATTCAGGCATCTCGATAGGTGAATGCTGAGATAAAGTTAGAAGCAGAAATGGTTGATCGAGAATTTCTGTAAGCTCCTAGGTTATTTATTATTAGAAGTATCCCTCGCGGGAATACCGGACTGCTTCAACGAGGCAACGGAACGAAAGTGTTGGAACTAATCCACCCCCACCCCCACAACATTTAGCATCTTAGAGTAATGTGTGAATTGGGAAATTTAGTACGTTGAAGAAAATCCCCACTCTAACTGAGGTCTATATCAAGATGCATTCGCATCTCGCACTAATTCTCCAATTCGGGTAAATACCTTGGAGAATCCACACAATCTACTCCGTACGTGCGTCGAATTGACAGTATTCTGCTCCATTACAGTCTCCCTAAGGAATAAATCATCATGCGATACGTGATATACCATCAAAGCTTGCTCGTTGGTCTTCCCCCGCATTTCCATGCAATCCCGTAGCTATCTGAAGAAAAGGTTATGGTGCTGCCCCTTGGAAAGAAAAAAGTGTCCCCAGCTCGAACAACTTCTTGTTGCCCAGTGGTATCTTTAAGTTGGATTTCACCTGAAATAACATTAGCTCTTCTGTGAAATGATGCTTTCAGATGATATTGACCTTCTATCACCACTCCCACTTCGTCATATTCGTAAGTAGGAGGGGTCGCTTCCGCTCCTTTCTCAATTCGAAACCAAGAGCCACTGATGGGATTTTCTATCTTCGCACTCTCTGTTCCTAGATAGTCGGCTACATTTGATGTTAATGTATTTTGTATTGCTATTTCGGTGCACTGATTGACTTACCAAAGAAGACGTTAGGTATACCCCCAAAGCTGGGTATCTTGAACATGTTTGTTCTGCTAGCGGTCTTAAATGCCATGGCTGCTGGGTTTCAGAAAATACTTGGTGATGACCAGTGTTTCTGGGGTGTTCAAGGGTTTGGTTGACGCTTTCTAGCTTGAGCGTTCTATCTCCTTATAAGACTTACGGGTAATCCAACGTAGCTCCATGCGCCTTCACTTTACTCTGAATATTGCGGCTCTTATCACTTTGTTGATTTATTAAATCTTGAAAATTAACATCCGGCTGGCCAAGTACTCTGCACGAAAGCGAAAAAGCACCTTTCACGACGCCGAACTCTCTAACCAATCGTATCACGTCGTGTTTTAGTTCCAGATTAGGCTTAGCGTAAATGCGGTATCTCGGCGCACGCGGGCAGTACCGATTTTGCGATGAGAGCTCTGGGGAAATAGATGCCAAGGGCAATAAATGAGTGAATTGAGGCATCTGGAGATGACAATGAAGAAGAAAAGACCCAAGTTGGGAGCGAGATGATCTTGATAAAGCGTACATACCCGTTTGTCGTTGTGATATACGCCGCAAACATTCTGCCAGAGACCAGGAAATAGATCATGATTTTATTGCTTTTAATATACTTTAAGCAAATTTTCATATAGCGTGGTACCCGAATAGCCCTAATCCAATCTCTTCCGTAATCATCCTTTTTCCTCAATATTCCAAGCTGGCTGCGTTTGATATTTTATTTTGGGGCATTTCTACCGTTCAGCGTGATGGAGACAATAGATATACATTGTCGGTAAAGCCTTGAAGTATCTATCGAGAAGGGTTGCCATCATGCACTGGACCATTACTACCTACGAATTTCCTCAATCCTAACCGAAATCGATCAACACGCGCCATCTTTTCCAAGACAATTGTGTCCATCCGAATGACAGTTTCACGATAAAGAGTCTGAGACTTCCAATCGTAAGAGCACAGAAGTGCCCGCTCCATGCCTCCTTCACTACCACAGAGAAGTAATGCCACTGGGGGTCGGACTGCCCGGAAAAGTGTGACAGTCAAGGTGTTGGTGTCAATCAGGGTGAATATTTTCTGGTCTCCGTATTTCGAGTTACGGGCTTTGCGTAAGAACTCCACAGTTGAGGAGTTTCCAGTTGGATCTATACCAACACACTCATCGTTTTGACCTCTATAGTCTTGAGCCCTGTGCTGTGAGAATTCACTGGAATATGGACTCCACCTAAGCCGGCCAAGGTTGGCCCCGAAGAGAAGTCTTTCAATATCGCCAATTTCCATATAACCTTCGAACCCGAAAAGCCAGGGCTGTGCCTCCCAGGTCTTTCCCACATAAAGAGAGTACAGCAGATACGGAGAGATCAACACTGTGAAAAAGTAAATGCCCATTATGATCCACCCCACGACTGTAGGTGCGATATAACTCCCGCCTCTTGATCGTGTGATTGCCAATAAGATGACACCTGGAATAACCCAAACAGGGGTGCTGCGCAGCAGGACTTTGGCAATTAGCCGCCTTACTGAGTTTCGCAATTGCAAGTTGACTGGCTGCAGGCGGCCCCAATGTATAGGTGCTCCGAATGCACCACTCATGATGACTGTGTCGTCACCACCGAGGCCGACGGCTTGGCAGTGCGGTTCAATGTCCCAAAGATTGCTATCCCAGAAATCGTTGATTTCATGCCATTGCTGATTGGTATTCCGAGGAAGTAGACATACCAAGCGCTCAATAAGTTGGTCGCTGTCATTTGCTAAAGATAATCGACAAAATGCTTCGAACGCTGAGTCTTGCTTGTCTACAATCGGTCGTCGTCGCAATAGCCCCATCAGGACGTAGGATAGGTCCCCAGAGCTGAAAAATGAGGTATCGCGATTTGCAATGCACTGCAACGCAATGGAAACGAGTTCGAGAGGACTTAGGATAATAGACGATTCGTAGTGATCGATCAGATGTCTTGAGATAGGAGCGTCACCCCATGCCTCAATCGCGAGATTCCTTTTCGAAAGAACGCGAAAATCGTTTGCATAACAGCCTTGTGTGTAGATAGAAATACCATTATTAGCTCGACACAGAAGGATCTCGGGGAAAGTCCACATTCGCTTGCCCAGCTGTCTGAGCATATCACTGGAAGTTTCGGCATTGCCGTTGGGGCCTATCGCCACGACGAGAGAATTTGCACCTCGGACAACATCGCTGATCCGGTAGACATCTTCGAAGAGCTCATTATCATCGGGCATACAGCTACAAGAGACCCAATAGGCGGACAAACCGGCTCGCCTTGTAGCAATTTTCGCGATCCGATGGAGTTCATCCCAGCCATCCGGGCCATCGAATTGCTCGCTGGTGTAGCATATGAATAAGTACTCGATGCTGCCATGGTCTTTCTCGTATTCTTCGACGTTAATTGGCTCGATATCATCATCTTTATCAAGAAGACATAGCTGTCGAGGACGGAGCGGTCTATACGATGTGCCGATTATCAATTGTCGGTCGGTGGGTTTCGAATGGGTATTTTCAGACGCTCTAATTTCGTGAAGGTTTGTCGAGAATTTGGCATAGCCCCAATAATGATACTTGAAACGCTCATATCGGCCGTAGTTTCTGATCTCGCCACCGAGATCGGCGGGTATAAATAACTAGAGAAAGTCAGATAAAAATGAGATCGGTTTAGATGGTAGTCGCATACTAGTAACCCAATCATCAAAGACGAGGGAATCCACCACAAAACCATTTGAGAGGTGGATTCAAAACCTCCATTCTCAAGGTAACCACCCATGAGAGAGAACAAGACTCGAAGAATAGAGGGTGTGCATTCCTCTATCTGTGTTCTTCCCCAGCTCGAGTTTCCAGGCCCATACAGCACATCTTCGGTCGCTTGTACAACCAGTGGCATAAGTCGGCCATCGATCGCACTAAGATAACGGTCGTCTTCAGGGCCTACCCATACACGCCCGAGGCTATCCTTGTGACGAAAGGTCTGCGCTGACCCGTACTTCCAGCCCGCTGGAGTAGTTGACAAAGCATTAAGACTCGAGTAAGAACTTGGATGAAAATAGACTTCGAAGTAGGTGGGGCTCTGGGAGGTGTCAGAAGAGTTCTATCCTTGGAATGGGATGTTGACCCACCTTTTTCTTGTCATTATCAGGCTGTCGACTTGAAGGATTTTCCTGAGCCTAGGCATTTAGCATTTGACTATTCGACGGAATGAAGTGTGTAGATAGTACCAGCAAAGAGCGGCTTCCTTCGCTTGGATTTCGGCCATCTGAGTTCCGATGAACAACCCCAAGCTCAACATCTGACTGCATAGTCGCGGTGCATAAAGTATGTGAAGGGCAAGAGATTTCTCTGCTAGATGTGGTACATTTGAAATATTATTGTTACTGTGGACAAGCAGACGATGTTTGCATTTGAAGATAATGTTTTCGATGAATATGTACCCCGTGCCCCGTAATCTCCACGTTGGACAGCCCCTGGCGAAAGCGAAACAATACAGGTCGATAACAAGGTTTGTATCCACTAATGCGAAGCTAAGAATGCATAGTTCGTATTGCCCCACCCAAGTGCATGTTGATACAAGACCATCGTACCGGGAGCTAGCTTCTTTCGCATTCTAGTGGCGGCGTGTCCAAGCCTCACGATTCCAAGTCGTCTTCCGGCCAAAAGGCAGGCAATCAGGCGTTTCTCACCCCCAGCTTAACCCGATAGTATGGAAACAATTTTCGAAGACCCCTCTTTTGCGGAAGCTTTCAGTAGAGCTGCTTCAAGCACGTCAAATGTCCTGAGTGTTCTTTGGCTTGATGTTTTTGATTGGTTTCGAGGTGCAGACGGTAATTATCAACCGACGCTCTTTTTATTGCCGAATTTCCCGAACACTACACTGACATGAACTAGGAGATTGTCAAATGGTCTCACGAACAGTTACATTAACCGAATTGGCTCAACTGCCTGTACCCTTGCTACGCATAATGTAGGCTCCTAAAATGGCGGCTCTCGGTGAATACTAATATCCGCGAAGATTCGCCCCTTTAGATCTTCCTAACAAAGCCCCTCCTGAAATTCTATCGCTGTTCAATCACTATGCCATGCCATCTGCGTTCTTGGCGGGGAGGTTGCGGTCAGTTACTCACTCCTTTGGGGCGTTGAGTGATATCGAGGGTTACAATTGTAAATGAGTTATTCATGTCGCTCTTGCCCACACTGAGATACCAGCTAATGGGTGATGAAGGTGCCTGGTTTCATTATTTGTGCAAGAATGTTACCCTCAATCGTGAAAATGGAAATGTAAAAATTTACGATCCTGTGCCCGGTCAGAAGTTTCCACCGCTTGCACAGGGTGACTCTTCCTGGATCCGGTCTGGGTACTTCCTCAGGTGGTCCAACGATCATAGCAGTGATTCAGAGGTAACGCTTGTCTGCTTTGAATCTCCATTGCAACTAAAGCTGCGTTTTCAAAACATGCAAGCATCTTCAGTAGGCAATAGCATTGCTCGTGACCCTTATAGTCTCTTTGCAATCGTTTTTGAACAGCTAGCCGACCAAATGGATGCCACAGTGTGGGACTTGATGGATGTATTTAGGCCTATTGAGCTGGTAAGGCCTCATATATTACGGTCAATTGAGCTTATAACTGTTCCTGACCCTTGAAGAATATATTGGCTACCTCAAAAGCTGCCACGTCTTTTACAGGGCTGCACAATGTCGCAAAACATATCCTTTTTCTTCAAGAAAGCGCCGAAGCTGTCATGCTCACCCTGAGAAAAGTGGTTGATCATCATGATAAGATCTCCGAAGCAATGGCAACATGCCAAAGTACAAGACGGGCCTCGACAAAAATGACGCAGGAAGTTCTATCGCATATTGAAACGCAGTTTCAATGTATTGATCTCCGCCTTAAAGGCCTCGAAAAGCGTATGCAAAATATGATTGCTCTGGTATGTTTTTACAAATCCTACTTCATTAATACTAATCACTCTGATAAATGAGCATATTTTCGTAACCATAGTCTTTCCACCTTGTTACGCAATCCGACAGCAGTTCTATGGAATCGATTTCTTTTATGACGCTGATATTCTTGCCACTATCTGTCGTGTCGGTAGGTCGACCCACTATACAGCAAGAATAATCAATATACTTACAAACTAGACAATATTCGGGAGTCAATTCTTCAATTTTGATTCCTCTATGCTGCAAGTTTCCAACGGATTCTGGGTCTTCTGGGTCGTTTCAATTCCTTTGACTTTAATTGTCCTTTCCCTTTGGCATGTGTCTCTCAGACGGGACAGGTTATGTGAGATGTGGAAGATAAAATGGAATCAATGGCTAGGAAGGTGATCCTTTTGAGAAATTGAGTAAATATGATGACTGGTTATAGCCAGAGAATATAACTTGAGCAGTCCTAATGGTATGCCGTGTCAAGTATGTTTGTCATTTCGTCTTCCACGGGCGAGGATCTCTTTGAAGAGCGTGGGAACTTATACCATTGCATACAGCAGTGGAATATCCCCGAATACAGCCCAAGCATGCAAACGAATGTTGCAATAGGATTGGCACGAAAGGTGAAATTTTCACATTCGGCGTTTAACGATGAACATGAATTATATATGGAGGTTTCGACAAGGCCCATAATATTGAAAACCAAATTGAAAATGGATCCAATGACAAAACCTATGAATCCGTTCTACTAAAATTAGTAAATGAAACTTTCTTCGGCGTGCAGCTGAGGGTGTAACGCACCTGCAATTTGAAAATGGAATCTCGGCATCTTGATCGCCAGCCAATTATGCATATTTGTAACACAATTTCTAGAGAGGCGAGGAAGAATATTACATCACTAGCCAGACCAAGGTTGTTCACTGCCTGATTCAGGGTGTCGAATTCTGAATCTCCCGAATTATCTGTGTCGATAATTATAGTGAGAACTATGATGACGATGGAGATGCCGATCAGTAATGCCAACACGCCGCGTTGTAGCACCAAAAGTAAACGTCGTTTTGATTGAGGCTTGCGTGTGCCAATTCGCGAGTTGTAGGCGTATATAAGGCCATAAAATACATTCATTGCCAAAATCAATTGAATGTAAGAGAATACTGAAGAGACGACACTTAGGGCAGCACCACCAAAGGATCCATACCACCAGGCGAGTGAAATTGAATTGACTCTGAAATAAGATATCAGTTTGAAATATTACGAAAGATTGGATGCACACACATTATCATACTGGCAATGGATCCGAGAATCGATTTGAACGGGATCGCTTCAGGGTCATGCCAGGGCCGTCTGATCGCGAATGAAGCGACAAGAGATGCACACAGTACAATCTCGGTCGCAATTAGTGAAAAGTCATGGAGTCGCATAAACCTTTCCGATTCGAAATCCCTTCTTTCTTGGAAAGACATCGTTGCTCGACTTTCGGTGGTCGCTGGCCAAGCACATGTCAAATGTTAGAAGTGTCTGAAACTAGAACCATAGCACATTCGGAGATGGGAGTAATACCGCCAGTCTTGAAAAGAGGGATTCAACTTCCACACTGGAGGGATTTCGTTGACTTTAGCAGACCTCAAACCAGGAGGGGGCTAAGAAGGACATCAGCCTCCCATGTGCTTTTCCACTCCTTCGGTCGACCCGTCACAAATACGAGCAGCCGCTGTCGAATCCCTGCATTAGACTTACTTAAGAGACTATTGGGAGACCAATGAGGGTATGTATTTTTATGGGCTAATCATAATAAATCACATGCGGGGGAGCCCAGGCCCACTGCGGCTGAAAGGCTGACTTTCGTTACAAGTGGAAATTAATTATGCACGCTGCATGACAAGAACGTATTCTTACTCGCTGGCAGTATTGCCAACCGGCCTACCTTGTGACTAAACATCGAACTAAACATCGAACTAAACATCGAACTAAGCAGGATAGCGCTTCGGAGCTATCTGCATATAGCACTCCGTGTCCGTCAGCACTAGTCGTTTCTCTACTCTGGGGTTTACCAGAGATACGACGTAAAAGCACCAGGCTTTTCCTATCCCCGCAGTACAGAGTAATCCGTACACACGAACCCGATTCCCATCCCCAAAAGATCATCGCTAATATCTCTTCATTCTGCTCCTGTCGAGTTGACAATTCTATTGATAATCTGAGGCTATGGAGCGTCGCGAGGTATGTTAAAGGCTTAAAAACGGGTTCTACGTGTGTCCTGACAAGTAGATCAAGGAGAGCAAGCGCCACGGAGGCAACTATATCCCGAAGACTGCGAAGGAAGAGCCGACAAGTCAGTCTGGATCAGGAGAGTGCAGCAACGCATCAGGTGCGACGGTGAACAACAATACAAGCGATAGACAAACGAGAACCTTTCCAGTTATGCGTGGCAGTCACGGAGGAAACTATATTCCAGGGGAAAATAGCAATAAATAACCGAACTCACGCATAGTTTATGTGTCAGTAATGCTAAATTGTCTTTCCGGGAGGCTTGCAAAGTATCTTAATTTCGATAACTGAATGGGAAAATTATCTACTCCTTGTGGGAGCCCAACACAAAGACCAGTCGGGGTGAAGCATACCAGGCCACCGCATTGCACATGTTCATTCCGAATGTCTCTTCTCAGCGCCCAAGCAATGATTTAATGAAAATCCGGCAATTCCCACACCCTGGGAAGTCTATCTCTATGCCAAATCATCAGCCATAATACCAATTTGAGTCCACTCATTCTCCTTCACGTCTTGCAAATTCATTACTTTATTCGGACCACCAAAACGGTCCTGCGTAGAGTGCCAGTCTCTTTCCTCTGCTGTCTCTGGCCGCCATCTAACCATGTCCTTCAGGTCCTGTCTTAGGGTGCCTTCTAGAGCATCGCATATGAAAGATCCAATGGTAGGCATCTGCATTGCCCCGTTCCCGGAGCCTCCCACTGCAACAACTAGAGAAGGATGCTCAGGGTGACGATCTATCAAAAAGGCACGGTCGGGGGTATCGGCATCCCAGCATATCCGGGCGAAGACAAACGGGCGATCGGCAAGGTGTGGCATAGTATCTCGAAGGAAATCTCGGGCTCGTGTCTCAGCTTCTATAGGAATTTGTTGTCGGGCAAATGGTATACTGCGAGTTTCACCACCATGCCTAGGATCTGAAACAAAATTGCAGTACCCGGGATGCTCGTCACAAATTTTCAGCTGGTGCTTGTCTTCGTCAGGCTCCATAAAAAACCCCTTGGCAATATTGAAAAGTACAGGAAGGTTCCTGTAGAGCCTGGCCTCCTCCGGCGTCATCTGTATATGGCTCAAAGTCCAAGCGGTAGGTCGAAGCTGTTTCTTGAAATCTAACAGACGATCGCTGCTAGCCCCAGCAGCCAGAATTGTGTAATCAGCCAGATGAGATACCCCGTCTGCAGTCTGAGCACCCGTGACATCGCCATTACTATATATCAATTCCAGAACAAGGCCAGATGGTGTTCCAGTTATGAAATTAACGCCTAGCTTCTTTGCCTCGGCATATGCGGAGACCATTGCCTTCTGGGCATGTATCCAGCCAGCTCCAGTAGGACCGAACCAGCCCTTCCAACCTGGGAAGTCGCCAGTGAGGACTCCCGTCGGCATTGTTTTTCGAAAGTCATCGGCGGTATTCAGAGGAATGAATTCACCCTCCGATTTGTCTATTTCCTCTTCTTTGATATGCTGAATAAGAGATGTCGTATGGCCAGAGACAATGACACCCGTCTCATGGAAATATGGTTTAAAAACAGGGTCAGACTGCCAACCACCCAAGGCGGCTCTGGTGAAGGTCGCGAAAGCGATACTTTTTGGGCCTGGATCTGTGCCTATTTTTTTTCCTTTAGATAACAGCATTGCTAGCGTGGACTGAAGAGACCCCGGTACCTTTCAGTTCCCTATGCTCCATAATCTTATTAACATCATTCCCGGCGGCAATCTGGGATGGTACTGTGTATGGATCTAAAACCTTGATGTTTTTATATCCTCTGCGAGCTAGATGCAGCGCCGTCGAGCATCCCCAAGTGCCTGCTCCGATGATCAAAATAGAAGATGCGGGGTTCAATGGCTGGGCCATGTTGTCGACTTGAGTGGCAAGAACTCGGGAGGTATTGGCTTCAGAAGAGAACATTCTACCTTGAAAGTGTCTTTTAAGGTAGAGGACGGAATGAAATCCGCCGGCCATCATGCTTATCGCAGATCCATCGCGTGGACCTTCCAGCCTTCTAAATCTTGGGGTTCCCTTCCCGCACGCCCATTAGTGGCAACTATGAACCAATCAAGGCCATGGCCGCATCGCAAGATAAGGTATATGGACTTCAAAGCGCATTCTTTGGAGGTGAATACTTAAAACCCGTCCTGCCTCACAAAGCAATTCATTGCTACGGTAGTCAAATTTACACCATGGCCCGCTCAGATGGTTTCCTCACGGACGTTCCCGGGACTGTATACTTAGTAGACGGTGCGCGCAAACCACTCTTAACGTTGACCCAAAGCTCACAATATCCAAAGCTTCACAACATTTACGCGGTTCGCGTCATAATGGACAAGAAGATATCGTTCTTATTCCGCAGCCTTCGAACTCGTTGGCGGACCCTCTGGTCTGACTCTATAAATCGGCTGTGATCAAGACGGGCGCTAATGCATTCCACTAGAACTGGCCTCGAGTCAAGAAGATATGGTCACTGTTACTTATTTCCTTATATGCTTGTGTCTTCTCCTTTGGCGAAAATAACTGGGGAGCAAGCTGGACATTGATTTCCGCCGATACAGGTGTCAGTTTGAATAACATGAACGGTGGATCCGCCCTCAACTACCTGCTTCTCGGATTCTTCAACATCATTTGGATTCCTACTGCAATGAAGCTTGGAAGGAAGATTGTTTTCATCTTGAGTTTGCTGGTCCTCCTGGGTGGGAGTGTATGGGGTGGCTTCTACACCGGCACCGGTCAATACTACGTCATGTTAGCAATCCAGGGCATTGGCACAGCAGCTTACCAGGCTGTTATTCAACTTACCGTAAGAGCTAATCACCCTTTGAATTTGTCAATATTTCAGGGAAAAATTACTTACATTTTGTACTAGATCTTTGACATGTTCTTCACGCACGAACGCGGCCGTATGGTTGCAATATACATTTTTTTCCAACAGCTTGGATCGATCCTTGGCTTGATATTAGGCGGATATATCTCGGATGGCATTGGGTGGCGTTGGAGTTCTCCAATTGTCGCTATTGCTTGTGTATGGAAAATTACTTTTATTCTTCCTTGCAATTCATCTGACTTGATTTTAGGGGGTGCTCATTTTACTTTTTATATTCACATTTGATGATACGATGTTCCCGAGATATAGGTTCCAAGCCGCCGAGCGATCCGATACAGAAGCTCAGAAATTTGAAAACAACCAAGATGAATTCAACAGATCTGAAAATCCCAATTTCAAGCCTGAAGAAAAATACCCACCACTCTCGGCCACTCAGAGCAGTGATATGGGCGAAGATATCACTCCTCGAACCTGGAAGCAGAAAGTCGCATTGATCCACTATTATGCTGACGATCAAACAACGTGGTTTCAGTATTTTCGACGTCCATTCTACCTTTTCGCATTTCCCAACATAGTTCTCGCCGGCATTCAATTTGCCTTCGGCTGTACAGCTGGAATTGTTTCCTTCAATACCATTTCTGAGATCATGACAGAGGCCCCCTACAACTGGAGTGCTGGATCCACAGGACTGATATTTCTCGCGGCATTGGTCGGAAACTTCATGGGGTAAGGCTTCAGCGCTACATTTGTACAACAGTTGTCATCGCATAATACTAATTCTGCCAGAATGGGGGTTGGCTCCTTCTCAGATTGGGTTGTCATTGTCCTTGCCAAGCGGAACCGGGGATACAAGGAACCGGAGATGCGCATCTGGACATATATCTTCCCGCTGATTTTCGGTGCTGTTGGATATTTCACCTATGGATGGGCTGCTACCAACGGCAGCCATTGGATTGCGATCGCGATCGCGCTGTGTTGCTTAATTGCGCAGCAAGTTTCGATCACTAGTATAGCCACTGCTTATGCTATGGAATGCTTTGATGGTGTAAGTCTTCCTTGAGAACTAAGCCATGTTCATTTTACTAATGTGTCTTTGATAGATTTCTGGCGAGCTGGTTGTCGTACTCGCCATCTGCTCCTCACTTATCAACTTCGCGATATCATACTCCGTGCAGCCTTTTATCGACTCGACTAATTACGGTTGGACATTTACATGTTTTGGTATCTTGGTTGTCCTGTCTGTGCTTATGGGCGTGCCTATGATAATATGGGGCAAGTCTTGGCGCCGCAAATGTAAGGGACGCTATGAGAAATTTCTGGGGGAGACTGGACATGCAGGGCAGGGAAACTAGCGAACATTTTGTCTTCATCAATCAAGAATATCGAAGGTCAAAATTCGAGAGACATGTCAGTAGTATGAATTCTGGATTGCGTACCCGGGTTTTGGTCAATTAGGATCACATCCTGTTCAATTAAGAATATTTTATTCCATCTGACACAGCACAGTCTATCATGGACGATGGAATACAATTGAAGGACTCCCATATTTAACTAATTATTCACGTTTTAAAATGTGTTTGAAATACTATAGTGATGAAGTGTGGAGATAATGTCCAAATATCTCAAGGTCCTCATTCGGCTACCAGGGTACTTGTGGTATATGGACAATCGCACAACTAATTCAACCCTCTAAAAACCGAAAAGTAACATCAAAAAAATTTGGATTATTTCTATATATTAGTATAAAAGAATGAGTTGCGAGCACAAAGGAATGAGAGTAAAAACGTGAGTGGCACCAACAGTTAAAGCACTCGCGTAGTGGAAATTTAACCTTCCGCGTGTGTATCCACGCACTGGCACAAGACTAAATAATGAGGAAACAGGGCAGATAGAAGGGTACTCCCTTTGCTGATCATAGCGTTTGCCAGCTATCAGCTAGATCGAACAAACATTTCGAGCGCTCTAACTGGCGGATTCGCCGCGAGAGCCTCGGCTGACCAAAACACGATCAATCTTGGGAATCAGCTAATGTTCTTGGGTGTCATATTACTTGAGATCCCTTCCAATATTATATTACACCATGTGCGTAATATCCTTTGCTCTCCTCGAACCCCAGCTAACCAAGAAGATTGGCGCCCGTTGGTGGATTGGAGGTCAGGTAATGGTGTTTGGGTTTATTGCTGCGATGCAAATTTTCATTCGTGACCGCAATGGATTTCTTATCACCAGAGCGATTCTTGGACTGGCAGAAGCCGGTTTTATTCCGGGAGCAATGTTTACTATTTCTACCTGGTATACTAAGGAAGAAATCACAACGCGCATCGCCCTCTTCTTCTTCGGCATGTTTGGCGGCAGTGCAGTTGGTCCACTCATAGGAGCAGGATTATTGAGGTTAGATGGGAAAGGCAGTTTATCTGGATGGCAGTGGATTTTCCTAGGTAAGACGTTTTCTGAGGTGGGATTTGTTCCTCGGGTCTTTCTTACATTCGACTTGCAGTTGAAGGGATCTGGACAATGATGGCTGCAATAGCACTACTTTCTTTCCTTCCAAATGACCACCCAAGATGTTCGCCCAAGGATATCGAAGGCATTGACAAGTTTGATGCTAGCTCCAGTAATCCTACGTCTCCTAGTATCCCCGTGGGATTCATCTGGCAAACCTTGGCAAATGTCAAAAAATGGCCGCATTTTCTGGCAACTGCCTGCGTTTTCTCCACATGGAGTCCGCTCACCACTTATACACCAAGTGTCGTCATGTCATTAGGATTTTCAAGGGTCAACGCAAATGCATTGGCAGCTGTTGGCAATCTGATGACCCTCCCCGTTGTTCTGCTCTTCGCCTGGCTTGGTGGAAAGTCTCGCAAATGGGGACTCACAGTCATGGCCGCGCAGGCATCTTATTTGATTGCACTTGTGGCTTTGAGGGCGACACAGGCTCATGTTGACCGATGGGTCAAATTCGGTCTTTGGACTACAGTGAATGGTCTTGCTGTTGGTTACCACCCGATCCACAACGCTTGGATACAAGTGAACAGCAGAACTCCGGAAGAACGAAGCATCAATTTGGCGTGAGTCTAAACCCGTGTCATCATCTTGACCATGGCTAACATATCTTGGAATAGCATGTGTAAGCTCTCCTTCTAGCGTGGTTGAACAAAGGGCTAACCAAGCATGGAAAAAGTTGTTATGACAGCCACCAGCGGTCTCATGGGAGGCACACAGATATTCCGCCAAGATGAGTCTGCTGAATTATATCCAAGAGGCTTCCTGATCATGATAGGTTTAGTTATTCTTGGTCTTTCATTTACAGCTCTGCAAGAACTCATTTATTTTTTACAAAATCGTGAACTGGCAAAACAAAAAACAGGAGTAAAGCCAAACCTTCTATGACATTTTTAAAGCTTGATGAAGGATAAGAACAGCAATCCGATGAGCTTGGATTGGGGTGAAGTTAACACCAAAGTTGCTGTGATCTTAAATGCAGGCTCAGTGACCACTGCCTCGCTCTGAACAATGTTATGTTCTGGCTTCTTCGTTATCCGAAATATCTGACCCGCTTATGGGCCGAAGCTGATGGTCTTATGGAGGATAGTTAACTAATTGTGCCGTATAGCAAGGTTCGAAACTTTCCATATTTACAAGCCTGTCTGGATGAGAGTTTGCCCATAACCCCGCCATTCTCTTTCAATTTATCTCGTGTCACGCCAAAAGAAGGTTTTGTGATAATGAGTGAATTGTTGTAGAAGAAGCTTTGGCATCAATGTCATCATATGTCGTGCATAGCGATGAAGATATTTTCCCAAATCCTGTTGAGTTCCTTCCGAGTCGACGGTTTGGTGAAAAGGGTAAAGCCCTCCAACTTTACTCTATTCCCTTGTAAAGCATGTGCCATAAACATGGAATGCGCGGTGGGTCCATGATTTCTGGAGATCGGCATACAGTGGATACCGATACGCTATCATTGGTCGATTACTATTACCACATTTGGATAGTTGGAATTGAGCATCGTTAAGCTCCAGATTTAATCTACGTAGTCCCTGTGCTGGGACGAATCTATACGAGAGTTGAGTAGCAGTGACCTGCACCGGTAATGTGCTGCCAAGATGATCGTCATTCCAGCGAAGAGGTTATGAAGCTCAGTTATTACTTCCGAATTTTCTGACGCTATAAGTTACTACGCATGACCCCGCCAGTCGGCATCCTTACCAGCACGTCGAGATAAGAGTTGAGAAAACTCCGAGGGAAACGGCTTATTGTTGAGTCCGCGTTGATTTGTAAAAGGCCGCCTTCTTTGTACGGGAATTAGATTTGGGTGATATTTCGTCATGGCTTTCGTGACATCATCGAATTCGGATTGATCGAGCATCTCAATGCCCTTGCATGGACGATAACAGCGAATCTGGCGTCCATCCATCATCAACAAGTAGAGTTCCATCATTATTGCCGAGAGAATAGAGCAAGTTCAGAAGACACTTCTCTACCCCATGGCGAGATTCCAAGCTCAAGGTACCGAGAACATGCACTAGGTCTGTGATATAACTGACTTTGAATGCCCCTCCATCAAAGAGCCTTTCTAGGCTTGCATACAAAATATAGCGCAGTCCACGGACAGAACCATCCCAAACATCTTGATGGTCATGCAGGATTTTTTCTAGCTCATCAAGCGGGTTCACGCTTGTGCCTGTCCTTGAATTCTGGTCGGATAGGACTGCAAGCGATTCCTGAATTAGTACGCTAATGGAAAATAAACACCCAAGTATTTCGTCTTCGCACTCTGTCATGAGACCGGCTCTTGACGGAGACCCAATAGCTAGTGCAAACTCATGGCGTAGAAGGCCCACTGCGGCGTGAGTGAACGAATATGAAGACAGTCCCATATGATAAAAAGATCCCATAAAAGTTCTCATATCTTGAACGAATGATATTAGCCAGAGGCAGCGAACCTTTTGCACATCGATAGAGTGAGTTCGTGCTCGATGGAGATCGAAGAGCGGAGAGGAGATTTGCCCCAGGTCATTGGTGGGTTCGAGCCATGATGGCCGGGACATTAATGAAACACTAGATGTAAATTAGCATCTACATCTGAACATCAAGCGGCTTTACGACTGAACGGACAGATAAAGTACCAGTTCCAATCGCCAATTGTTGTGCAATGCCTGGATTCCACCTATGGCATCGATCATGCTTTGTAGTCCAATGCGGTGGACATTCCACTCTTCCACTGTGCCCCAATATCGCTAAAACCGGGAGAGTCAGCAAATTTTACAGCAATGCCTAATTGTAAGATAGGATACCTCAAATGTGAGCAAACGAACGATCGCAGCAAAAGAATTATCACTCAATCGCTTCTCGGGATCGTCAAGCCATGCCCGCAGTATACGGACTGCCTCGATTTTATAATTTATTGCGTCGGATGATTTTGTTCCTCGTTGCGGAGGCGTACCAGAGTAAAGATGAGACAAGTGGGCTGCTGAGTGGGCCATCATCAAGTTAAAGGATGAGGCATTTGAAAAATCAAGGGGAAACCAAACATCCCTCATAGGATTGAATTCTGTAACCTCCATGTTATCGAACATCATTGCCGCGTGAGTGCTCAGCCCTGCATCGTGTCAGCTAAACTCCACATATACCGGTTCTGTCGAACATCTACACGCACAGTGATGGAGAAGCTTCTGGTGCTGGCTATTGAGATGGATGGGACAGGTTTGAAATGGGTCGGGTCTGGAACTTGACAACGCATAGCTCATGCGACATAGTAGCTGGCTGGACACATTCGGAAAGATGTCCCGTTGCGTATCCTCGCTCCCGGTTAATATAGAAGAGCTGCTTGGATCACTCAGAGGGGAGACGACTTCGCGGGGACTGGGGGGACTGGTCCTCGAACGCGGGAGCAAAGTTCGCAATGAGGCTCTTCGGGGCGACTCCTCTGTCTCTCGATTGCGCTGGCGCCTTTTCTTCCAGTGCTCCCTCATCGCATGGCTTCGAGCTCCTGAGTGGGCGGTGCCTGTCACGAACGTGTATTGGGGCGTGGAGCCCGAAAGGCTAGAGCTCCGAGACATCTCTCCCTTCTGGCGATGAAGTGATCAACGTGGACGCGGATTGAATGTGGGATGGAGACAGATCACATGATAGTTTTGTCTTTCCAAGAAACCCCTTGTTCTGCATCGATCTCGAAGAAACTACACTCTGCGAGACCTTACGCCACACATTCGGATTCGAGTGGGGTTTCTGACCGGAAAGTCCGATTCGTGGAGATTCCCGTTGTACCCGTTCCGTCCACTTTCCTACAGACCCAGATCTGAGTCTTTAAATCGATAGATCTATCAAGCAATGCAGCATCTGGATCTGGATTTTATCATATCTCCAGCCAATTCCGTGGACAGATTTACCCTATACACCGTTGCGCAGCCCTGGGTACTTGACACCGTTGACGCCAGCGAAGAGATTTTGCTGGGTCTGTTCGGTGACCAGGCTGACGATCAATTACATTTCAGGAAGCTTCAGGCTGAACGGTGGCTTGCTAACCCAGATCGGCGGTTAGAGCGAGCCCTAGCACTGTCGTAGACCGTGAAACCGAGGCCTACTCAATATCCGCTGTATAATTCGGGGCTGCCCATCTTAACCAGTGTGCAATTGGAGGGGGAAATTAGACAGAACCCATACTGCATCAATTCCCACCTTCCGATTTATAACACGTCGGCCTGTCAGCAGAGAGGGAAATCCTCATGTGGCCATACCTTCGTCATGTGGAAAGCATCCCACATCCCACTTGTAGCCCATTGCTTATCGAGGCTCACTGATTGAACGTAGACATCCTAGGCAGGATCGTCATTCCTCTCAATCACCTCGATAATATCCCAGATCATAATAATTATTGGAGTCCTCTCCGGCAATTTCGATAGGATCTCTCGTTACCAAGTTTCTACTCCCGGCTAGGCTTCGACATAAATCCTAGAATACTCGAAGACACCCTCCTCAATCAATATGTTAGCAAGCTTCCTTTTTCTTTCAAATAGATAATACTCACTGCTTTGGCAAGCTTCCAGATGTGACAACTATACTTATTCAAAGGGCGTACTATCTTCGGGGTGCCACGGTCGCTAAGAAGCACCATCGACTGAGGGGAGCCCGCTTTGTTTCCTACGTAAAAGCTGAGAGATGTTAGAAATAGAACTGTCAGTTTGAGCCTAAGGTATTACATACTGATGAAGGCTCTAGGGAAAATACTAGATGCAAAAAGAATGAACAATAATGAACGAATATTATCTTGAGATATGCGCTAAAAGAAGAAAAGGAAAAGCTGCCTGGAAGGTCTAAAAACCAGCTAGAGCGGAGATCTCCGTGATCTCAATACATACTCCAAGGCATAATATGAAGTAAGTTTTCGGATTTTCTCCTTGTTTCCTCGAATAATTCATACTGCGGGTTTTCTGGGAGAGGGGCCATGCAGGCCTTGGATAGAAAAAATCTTGATTCACTTTAACAAGTTATAGTAATGTTGATGGCCCCATTGTATATACAGAGGCGGTGACTTGATAGCCTGTATTGCTACTTCTGCTTATGTTTCCCGGTTTCATTTTCGCTTGCTGCACAGGTCGCGATCTATCGTGTGGAGCCTGATGTTCGTTCTTCCACGCCCGCGCGTATTTACCATTGGTCAGCTAGTATTTCCCCTTTGGGTATCAGCCGAAAAAAGGAATGGTAATGATTTGTTCTATGACATACATCGATCATTACTAGCCCCTAGTATTTTGGGTGGTGAACACCTGGTAATTAGCTTTTTCTCTCGCGGCCGAGCTAATGCCGGATCTTAATGATCACCAATTCCATTGGTAGGACACTTATACCAAATCCGGTATCTCCCAATTGTAATTCGAAGGCGTTGATCCTGGACATGCAAAAGGTGAATGCTGATGGCAGCCACAAGCAACATCTTGTCACCACTTTCCCTTTCAGGATATACTAGACTACTTATCAAAACGAAACTCGTTGTCGTGCTGACGTATTGAGTGCATAGTGTTGAGCTCTAACAAGTTGTCCCATAAGTTGATCCTAAAGATCATTGACAACTTGGTATATAAAGGTGCGTTATGCCCAGCTTTAAATTAATCAACTTCACTTATATTCTCATCTTCACAGCTGTCTCTCATCTAATCCATCATGACTGTCCAGAATGGTGCTCATTTTGACTTCATAGTCGTTGGCGGTGGAACTGCAGGTAACATTGTCGCTGCTCGCCTTGCAGAGAACACTCATGTCCGAGTCCTCATTGTGGAGGCCGGTATTGGCAATTCGAAAGACAATGAAGACATTCGGACCCCAGGTTATGCTATGGACCTGCGTGGAAGCCAGTACGACTGGGCTTTCAAAACAACCATGGTCAAGCGTGACGACTACGAACGTGTCGAGAAGCCTAATACCAGAGGTAAGGCGCTCGGCGGTAGCTCGTGCTTGAACTACTTCTCCTGGGTTCCTGGCTCTAAAGGCACATACGATCTGTGGAAGGAGTACGGTGGTAATGAATGGACCTGGGATCCCCTGGTTCCGTATCTTCGGAAAAGTGTGACCTATCACGACGATGACGGTCTATATCCCCCCGAACTCAAGAAAATCGGTGCAAATGGCCCAATTCCCATTGCGCATGCCGAGCTCTTGCCTGAAATGAAGGGATTCCGCGACTTGTTGCAAAAGGCGTGGACATCTACTGGGGAGCCTTTGAGTGAGAATATCTTCGATGGCGAAATGCGTGGCTTGGTACATAGTGTCAATACTATTTACAAGGGCCGACGATCAGGAAGCTTTCTCGCACTCAACGACAAACCCAACATCACAATCCTTTCTGGAGTTCATTCCAAGCGTATTATTATCGATGATGCCGATCGCACTGCCAGGGGTGTCACTGTTATTACCAGCTCAGGACAAGAACTTGACTTTTATGCTACGCGCGAAACCATTATCTCACAGGGAGTATTTGAGACCCCTAAACTCCTGATGCTAAGCGGAATTGGGCCAGCTCCAGAGCTTGCGAAGCATGATATTCCGCTCGTCATTGACTCGCGACATGTTGGCCAACATCTCCTGGACCACCCAGGTGTCCCATTTGTCCTTCGTCTCAAAGATGAATTCTCAATGGATAGCCATGTTCTCCGAAAGGGTGCCTTGCAAGATAAAACACTTGCTACTTACTCAAATGGTCATAGTGGACCTATGGCCTCGCCTTTCCTCGAACTGATCGGATTCCCACGGATTGATAAGTATTTGGAGAAATCCCCCGAATACCGTGCCGCAAAGTCTGCGAATAACGGCCAGGATCCCTTCTGCCCCTATGGACAGCCTCACTTTGAACTCGACTTTCTTCCTCTTTTTGGAAGTGCATTCCAATGGCACTACCCACATCCAAAGAAAGGGAGCTACATGACTGTAATGGTAGATCTTGTCCGCCCTGTCTCAGAGGGCGGCGAAGTCTTACTGCGTAGCGCCGATCCCTTGGAACAGGCCAATATCAATCTCAATTATTTCAATAACGACCTTGATATCATCGCCATTCGTGAGGGAATCAGATTCGCGTATGACGTCCTCAAGAACGGCGAAGGGTTCAAGGATATCGTCGAAGATGAATATCCCTGGGACATGCCACTTGATGACGATGAGGCCATGAAGAGGGCTGTTCTCGATCGCTCCCAAACATCTTTCCATCCTTGTGGTACTGCGCGTCTATCTCAAAATATTGAGCAGGGTGTTGTCGACCCAGGCTTGCGAGTCCACGGGATCAAAGGGCTTCGTGTAATTGACGCGTCTGTCATTCCTGTCATTCCAGACTGCCGTATTCAAAATTCTGTCTATATGGTGGCTGAGAAGGGCGCTGATGCGATCAAGGGGTCGCACACTGATATCTACCACTAGTTTATGTGCGCTAAGCATCTCTTGTTCCTATCTATCGTGCTGCTTGCTGGCATCAGCCGAGAGGATTGCCTGGAGGCCTATTTAACTTTTTGTATGTACTGCGAGAATCCATTGAATATTTTTGGCATAGTATTTCTCGACATAATTGTCCTCAAACATTATGATGAATGCCACGAAAGGAAATAAATATCACGTATAATAACTGTCCGATTTCCCAGAGAGTCGATGGCTTTAATTGCACTCCACATGTTGGCTTTCCTGGAATATGAGTTACCGCTACCTATTCGACCAGCACGACAACACTATGCGGCACCAAGGGATGAAGTGGCTTTTTTTTTGTATTGAGAAAAATATTCCTGTATACGTCGCCGAAGCTGCTCTGGTGATGACTGGATTGAAACTCATTTTGAGAAGTTGTAACTTCGACCTCACGAAAACATAATATCCAGCGAAGCATCCTCAGCAGATTCATTACTGACTGCATCCACACATATGCTATATTAATCATATCTTCTTATCTGACAACTAAAGTGTTGACCGTTCCCGAGGTGTCCTCAATCAGCGGCTTATATGACCTGGTTGTTGCAGCTCAGCCGAAGCAGATTGTGGACGGCAATCATAATGGATCTCTTTTGACTATGGCCACCCAACAGGGGATATTTTCGTTATCATAAGTACAGTGGCCAATTTTGGAGCCGTCATTGTTAGTATTGTTAGTACCCCTAAGTATTCTCAGCGCATCAGCCTAATGCCGATTATATCTTAGATGGATACTGGATACTTTGTCAAGGCCTCCGCTTCTTCACTAGCAAGTGTAGTGCCAGGATATCTGGTGGGTGGGATCAGCTATTTCAATGTATCCTGGCCGGCAGTTGGTACCATTTAAGCATGGCTGATGTCTAATCACTTTCATCAAACCAGATAATTTCTCATGGAAAACTCTCCGAGAGCAAGATTTGACGGTCGCCTCAGAGACCCAAGCTGCCGCTGTAGATGGTGGTATATCGCTTTCGAAAGCCCCGGAAAAGACGCAAAAACGCTGGACTCGTTGTGCACTAACTTGGACAATAGCACCCTTTTTGGGACACTGGGTGCTGTGGCCACTCCCAATATATGGCGCTAAGTTTATCTTCGGTTTGAGAAGTTAACAGTGCTAGTTTAACATCTAATTTCCGACGAAGCCTTCAAGAATCGAATATCTTATGTCTTTCTAGTCGCTTGTAAAATTCGCTCAAAATATGTGATGCAACCTTTAGAATTATGAGAAAATAGTAGGCTGTTCAAGAATCACCGACAAGCGGCGCAATAATAGAAGTGAAGTTCCGTTCACAGACTTATAAGTTTATACAGACCAGAGAGCCTGCTTCCTCTAATTTTCGTAGGTATAGCATAATGCATCACCTTCGGTATTAAGAAGCTCTTCCAGAGTGCGACTACCTGCCAACCGGCCAATATTTACTTTGAAGTCGAGAGTGACGTTCTTTCCGCTGTAATCAAAAGGCAAGATGGGACCACCAACTTGGTGGTATCGGGTGGGTTTATCCTTCTGCTGCCATTGCCAGAGAATATGATCAAGGTTGGCATGGTGCATGTAGAAAAGAGGATCTGAAAATTTAGCGAAGAACCATAGTAGGATTATTAGCAGCCAGTAACTCACCACCGGGACTAAGAGCTGAGTTGCCCAAAGTACCAAGAACACCACCAACTCCAAAGTGGCCACTTCCGTGGATATTAGGCTGGGTAAATGCAGGTATATTCTCAAGGGCTCTCGCAAAGCTTGTATAGTCCTGTTGGCTCTGAACGTGGTCTACCAGACTCTGGCGACCAAACCAGTTCATAATCCAGGGAATAAAGTCTCGGCGTAAGCATTCTGGTTGGCCGAGGGGGTGTTGTACGTTCAGCGAGAATAGGCCTTCGCGGAAAGGTCCGGTTTCCACACACCCTCCGCCAGTTCGGCCGGTCAAACTAAAAGGGTTTTCTGCAGCGGTTACTGGGACATATTTGCCGTTGCCTCCAAATCCGACCACGCCGTCGAAGATCTCACTTTCATAGACTTTCATAGATGCGTTATTGGTGGCGTCTGTGTCCAAAGCCCAGTTCCAGTATCTTTATAGGGATTCATGTTAGGGTCTGTACAGTTTGGGAGCAAGGGGTTAGGAGATTCTTACGGCTGAGCACCTTTGTAGCCGCACGATTCTCTTAGATATTTCTCGTAGGTGGCCGTGAAGTATCGGTGCCAAAGAATAAAGAAGCCCTACCATGTAAGTACGATTAGCCTTGCCTTTGTTACTAAGTATTGGAATGACTTACAACCCAGTGAATCACACCATTCTTCGAAGAATGGGTTGCTTGGAAGCTTTCAAACAAATTGGTAGCATTTTCCAGACCGCCAGTGACATCAGGCAGATGTGCCAGGCATTGGACGGCTCCTAGATATTCAACACGCTCGACTACACTCAATTCACGCCTTTCCCGTATTAGTATCATATCATATGGAAGGAGTCGGTTGGTTTACCATTCTTTGCGCACGACAGGGTTTGTGCAGGTCGATGCGATCGCCCCTCCAACCAAGGAGAGGAAGCTCAGCGACTTGAAAATCCTGGCAAAACGCATGATAGGCCAGCTGAAACACTAACTCAAAAATCGAAAATCTTCAAGAAGAAGGGACAGTCAGTTTTAAGCAAAGCGAAGAGGAAAGCCATTTGTCGGGAGCTAGCGGGAAGCCCTAATTTCAGGCTCTTTTTGGGTCGTTCCTGTCAACTTAAAAAGGAAACCAATTTTAATTGCATACTCCAGGTTTTTGGTGCGGAGCACTCTTGGAACATGTATCTTTATCCAATGAAAGAAGTGGACTCCTATATTTCGCCCCGCAAGGCCCGCCAGGATCGTCTTAGCGACTTCCTGATCCAGCTATCTGACAGCAGTGGCCTTTTAAGAAACATACCCACAAGGATTTTAACAATTTTAGCTGCTTAATATATGTAACCAAGTTGCGGTCACGGGTGGGTTTATTTTGATTGGAAAAAGAATAGAGAATGAGGCTTGTTATTACGACATCCGGCGGCTATATTACTTCATCCGACTAGATGTTACCTTACGATGTAGATCATCAATATAGCAAGTACAAACCCGTTGGTTATAGGCCTCCTATAGGGGGTTCACACGGCCCTAAATCCTTGAGCTGGGGTTGGGGCCAATGATTGTTCGTTATCGGGCACGCTTTTCGGCATATCACTTAGTCGGTAACATCGAGAAACGGGGCTAACGGTTCGGCATTTTATGGGCGGCGATCAGTGGAGCTGGGGCAAACGCCCTGCTACTGTTTTGGTACTAGTAAGAACTAGTTTGGCCTCTAATGGAGGCTTCGCATCTGTTGTGTTGCAGTATACAAATTTAGTCAAGCTACTAGTTACCGTGTTTCATCAATTGCCTGAAGTAACAGTATCCCTCGGCACACCAAACTGCAGCTAGAAGCATCGGTTCCTTCGCTTAAAGCAGATCGGCCAGTCAATACATGTGAAGTCTTGACATTATTTCTCCTGACAACAACAAATACACGATCAGGTTTCCTGTTTCTGAAGGAGGGCATCACGGGGGATACTTCAATATCTTGGCCCCTTCAGTCTTCAAGAACGACACCAGCATATGGAATATCACTCACATATTCAGGCCTTCAATTTATTTGCAAAAGTGAATATCTGCTTGCACTCAAGGAATCGGGCAATACGGAGTCCGAGAAACCAATGCCTTTACACCCAGAGATCTGTAAATCATTTACCTTAAATAGAAAACATGTACGTACGGTGATTAAACGTGCCGCGCTAATACTACCTGCGGGCCATGAACGGCAGAAGTTGTTGTAAATGGAGGTTTAATTTAGTGATTTCATCCCTCCCTCTCATGGAAGGGATAGCCTGCTTCTTGAATATGAGATTTTTAAAAGTCTAGAAAGGCCCAAGCCCTCTCGAGCGATCTTGAGTCTTTCCTTGTATAATGTGTGTTTGTTGCACGGTGCACTTGTGCCGATTATGGCATCCTATATCACAGCGAGCGATGGCTCGTTGCAGCCAAACTTCTTCATTGCACTGGGGCTGCTACTCCCAATAAGCTGTGCAGTGGTCAGTTTGAGATTTTATTGCCGCATGCTTGTGGTGCGATTCACTGGCACAGATGACTGGTTGATGCTGGCCGCTCTCATCATTACTATCGGAATGAGCATTATGAATATTCTTCATGTCAGCTGGGGAACAGGGTGAGTCGTTTTGGTCAGCAACTTTCAGTGGAATTGAACTAACGATTCGATTCCCTATCTAGTCAACACTCCAAGAATCTCCCTCTTGAGAAAGTACTAGTCCCCACCCTCAGATACTGGTACGTCTATCAGCTGGTTTATCCCATCACCATCAGTATGATCAAGTTCAGTATTCTTGCGCAATATCACCGGGTGTTTGGTATTCAGGTCTTCCGCCGCTGCATTTATGCTGTTGGAGGGTTCGTCAGTTTATATACTCTCATCGTGGTATTCGTCAGTGTGAGTCACAGCCATTTGTATATTTCTCTTCATTGGAACTGACAGATAAAGGCCTTCGAATGTCGCAGCAAGCCCTGGAGAGCGTGGGATCCATCCTTCCCTGAGGGGTGTAATGATCTCGGCGCTATGTATTTCTCTACTGCTGGTATCAATATCCTCACGGACATGGTCATTCTAATCATGCCGATGCCGGTGATATCAAGTTTAAAATTACACAAGCGACGGCGATGTAAGGTCTAAATAATATTTCGTTTGGTTATTCGCTAACTTCCATAGACGCTCTTTACGGTATCTTCCTATCGGGGTTATTCGCATCAGCTGCGTCTATAATTCGCCTGCAAGCCCTGTGGAAATATCTCGTTTCCAAGGACCCTCCGTATGATGCTATCGAGGTAAGAAACTACTCCAAGTTGACATGAAACATCAATTTTCAAACAATTTGAAATGCTAAGACATAGAAATTGGTAGATCCTCATATGGTCACAAGTAGAAGTGAACGTTGCCATCGTCTCCGCATGCGCCCCATGCCTTCGTCCATTATTCTCCCGTATCTTCAAGGGTACAACTTACAAAAGATCATACGGGAAAGGTTCAAGTCACCTTTACCCTGGATATGGCCCAAGTTCAGCTCGCCGGAGGACAAGGCCTGATATGGAGGGAGCGATCGAACTCAACTCTCAGGATGACGAACGCTATAAGTGGCATGTCTCGGCAAAGAGTGAATCATTGTCGCAGCCAGGCACTGGTCACAGAAGTGGTCTAAACTCAAGTCCACACGACGATTCTCTCGGTAATTCGATTACACGGACAGTACAGATCGACAGGAATGTTGAGCAGCGAGAAACCTCCCAGATAGGGATCGCTAGGTAATTCTAATATGTAGAACAAGATAAAATGTCTAGCGAAGATTATAATTATTGAGCTGCGATCAATAAAAACCCACGCATAAGAGTGGTCTTCATTCCTACTAGGAGCCAGGTGAAAACGCCCTTTTTTTGCATACTCCAGCCAGCCTTGTCGACGTTTTGTCCAACACTGCCTGTCTCTCTCCTTGTAATCCGACGCTTATCTCTCAAGTTCGAATCACATATGACATCGGATATTCCTCCACAGCGCGGGTAACACGAGGTTCGCGTGCCATGTGCCCCTATGGAGAGCTATCGTGGGTATAGCCGGCGATGTAACGTCTTGCATTGGCCAGAGCGGTGTTTTAAGCCTGGCTAGCTGCAAAGAACGCCACCCGAGTCGTTCGGTGGACCTGGAGCTTCGCCGCATGACTATACATGGCTGCTGATATTATAGAATAGGAATGTACACATTAAAGAAAATATTTTACTCCCTTTTCTATTGATATCCATTTGGCAAAGGTACAGAACAGCATGGCTGACTCAGATTACATACATCAGCCATCCAGGAATCCATTGCGGAGTTCCGCACGCTAATGCGGCACGACCCAGACAAGACAATAAATACTGTCTAGAAACTAACCAGGTGAATATTCTCCCGTCCATAGATACACGCAGCAAAAGCACTCTTGCTCAGCCAAATAGCTACAATGGCTACTATTGGTACTATCTTTTCGTACCGCCCTAACCCTCGCGCTATTAAAGCATGTCTTGCATACCCAACCTAAAAAGATCCTTGATCTAACCTCATACTCCAGGCCGTAGCAGCAGCCAATATCAACGGCGTCAAAGTGAATTTCCAACCAAATTTCACTTTCGGGAAATCAAACCGAGAAGAGTGGTTCCTATCCAAATTTCCCCTAGGCAAAGTCCCAGCCTTCGAGACCACAGACGGAACCTTACTTTTCGAATCAGACGCCATCGCGCAGTACTGCGCCGAAGCTGGCCCAGCTGCTGGACAACTGTTGGGCACAACTCCAATTGAGCGGGCCCAGATCAGACAATGGATCTGCTTTGCCAGGGGCGAAGTCATGGAAAATGTGCAGGATCTGTGGATGTCCCGTATGAAGCTGGTGCCCTTTGACAAGGCGACCGACACAGCGTCGACAGGGCGCCTGGTTAAAGCATTGGGCGTTCTGGAGAGTCATCTCAGTTTCCGGAAATGGCTCGTTGGGGATCAGCATGTCAGCTTGGCTGATATTACTGTGGCCTCGGCACTTGTTTGGGGGTTCTCGAAGTTCATTGATGCTGAGATGCGTCGGGGATACCCTGCTACGGTTGCGTGGTACGAGCGCACTATTGAAGTCGAGGGTGTCAAGCAAGCATTTGGGGAAAGGGACTTCATTGAAAAACGTGAGTTCTAGGGTTCAGGAGGTTCAATATTCTCGTCCTAATGAATTTTCTCGGTGCTCCTGATAAAGTAGTGGAAGTCTCAACAGAAGAATAAACACATGAGTGATATGCGTCAAGAAAAAGACACTAGACTGAGCTAAATATGCCTAGAAGATAAATCTGAACAATTGAAATAAAATCCAAGTGTCGTCCATAAACGGTCCTTCAGAAGAAGCCCATTTATTAACTGAAAATGGACATGTGGTCAGTAGATCACAGAAATCCAAACTGCTCCTGAAGTTAAAAGTGGAATGCACCCGTCAACGGAATATTTTCTTGAGATGGGAGGTTGAGCTACGGGGAATTCGGAATGTTTTTAGGTGTATTCTAACACCAGTCTATTATCGACGCTTGGGACCTTGTGGACTGCTATGAGCGTCTTTGCCTATATTGAACTGTGGTGGTACTATGAACCTGAATAGAGCAGGCTAGAATTTAGTCCAGAGCGAGGTGATATCAATCATATTTCAACAGAATAGTGCTTACAAGAAGGAAGCACAACAGGAACACATCATGAGACACCTCCAACTTACTGAAAAGTCTGGGGGGCCACTATGGAACAAGATTGGGTTTAGTCCGAAGTTGCTAGAATAGCATGAGAAACCAGGCAGCTCGATATATAGCTTAAAAACTGCGGATAGTAGACTTGTACATAGTATTTACTCTAAGTATACATGTTCCAGTAGTAAAAGCCCCATTCTATGCGCTTGGTATAGCTTAGCGCCACTTCAAGTTAGCGTCAGGGCTCGAAAATATTCGAAAGTCGTATCTATTGACACCGGTTTCTGAAAGTACTTCGTAGGACAGTGAGCTATAAATCAATAAGAATGTTTTGAACAAGAATCTATCATTTATAAAGGCGAAGAGGCGTGTAAATGATTGACAACAAGGCAAATGATTTCAAGATACAAAGCTCCTGTTGGGAAACGCCATCACACGATAGGAAGCGCAAGGTCAGCAATACTGGCTGCATTTCTGTTTAGACATGGAACAAAGAAAATATGACCCTAACAGCAAAAATTATGCAGTCAATCCGGGCGAAATGAACGTCCAAACTGGATTCGAAGGACAAAAGAAAAAGAACGATGATTGCAGCCAGGGGCATCACGCCGACGGAGGAAAAAAAAAAGAATCGCAGACACTCGAAACTCCGAACTGACCACAGCGCCAAACAAAGAAAACGCCATGTGAAAACAAGTCAAAGAAGTTGTATCACCCCGCATAAACGCCCGATTCCCACGCCCATTCCTTAGGTGATATCCGAATAATTCACTGCGTTGGCAAACAAATAACTTGAAGAGAAGAACAAAATTCAATAACACAAATCGTCCTATCCACATTTACGGTCGTGTCCTACCTAGTAGGTCTTTCTAGCCTCGTCGTCGTCGCAGTCCAAATTCCTCTTCTTGTAGTTCGCGAATCAAACGCAAGCTTTCAGCATCGGGTCCTTCCTCATTCGCAAAGTGGTTTGTATATTTGGATTGATGAGGAGACAATGAGGTGGTTGCATGGCGTTCAAAGCGCCTTTCGGCCATAGGCGAACTCTTCTTCGCATATGACGATGAAGGGCGCGAAGAGGGCTTCTTAGCAGACGGCGGTGGGCCAGGAGTGCGACGCATGGCCGATGGTGCAGGTTTAGTTGGAGGCTTGGTAACACGGCTTGCGTTCGCATCATGCAAGAATCGGTCTCCTTGTCTTGGTTGGCGTGATGAGTGGCGCGAGCTAGAGTTGGGCGTGTGAAGTTCTGTGGATATATCGCCTTCTACAGATGTGATTGCCTCCCCGTCCGGAACCACGTCTATTTCATCAGCTAGCGACGTTGGAGGCGACACCAAAGAAGCAGTTGGTTTTGACGACACAGACAAAGAATTGGCTTCTTTCACTTCGGCCGAATCATTATGGAAAGCCGGAGGTGAGGCATACAGTTTCTGTTCACTGTGAACTTCAACATTGTCTTTGAACGGATGGGCTGTGACCCTATCGAGATGGTCATATTCCATAGCGTCGCTACCATAGGCTAGCCCCGGCATCATTGGAGCCATGACACCACTGCGATCGCCATGACCAAGGAAAGCCGGATGCGCAACAGGAGAAGTACTCTCCTGCTTCGTTTTCTTGACCGTGACAGGCGTACTCTCATCTTCATTCGGTCGTGGTCGTTTGGCAGTTGCAGTCCCACGAGGTTTAGACCGTTCTTGGGCTTTGATGGGGTCGATTCTCCCATATTCATCATGAATACAACGGCGCTAATACAAAAAAGTCAGCATGACGGTAAATGATGATCCAATACATAATTCGAATACTAACCTTGCTTTTCCGGCAGTCATCACACGCTTTACTGCGCCCTTTCTTACCACTATTTACATCGGGACTAACGTCGTTGAGTCCATTGCCAGCCATCGAAGCACCCATGACAGTTGAATGGAAAGCCGGAGCATCAAACCGCTCCAAACCAACCAGGCTAGCCAAGCCATTCCCTTGAAAGTCGGCTTGGGAAGCAATTGCCGCAAGAGAGTTGAGAGCAGACACTGCATCTTGCGCCAATGATGATGATGGAGTACTCAGGCCTGACCCAGAAGCAAACCCGCTGACGGCCATTTGTCGGCCTACAATCAAATCGTTCGGCTCATCCTTGTGGCGACAACGGATACGCCTCTTACGACATGCATCACAAGCGACCCGCTTCGGCCCAAGTCCTGATCCCCGAGGTGCAGATCGTACTTTGACATTATTCACATCCCGAGGGGTGAAGTCAGATGTAAAGTTGGCCGGTAGAGGTTGGTCATTCTCCAATGGGATGAAGTTGTTGCTTGGATTGGCTGAAGGAATTGGCGTAGTCACAACCTCCTCTGTGGGTCCTTGAACAGCTTGACGCTCGGTATAAGTACGCTGGGCCTCCACGGCGCGTTCGGATCGTCGGTTGGGTCGACCAGCAGGACGCTTTTCAGCGAGAGATGCCTTTGGGTTGCTTTCAATGACACCTGGGCGAGTCCACATCGGGGCCCTTTCATTGCCACGCTTCCATGCGACCCAAATACCAAATCGCCTGATCATATCAATTGGATCCCCGGCTCCCTTTGGAATGGAACGCCTGACAGCATTGCTCACGTCGCCCGTCACGCCGTCAACGGAATAAGAGCTCGCAATGAGGGCTGTCCGCAGTAAGTACTTGGTCAACTCTGGCAAACCCTCCAGCTCTGCCTGTGAGTAGAACCGAGCATTGAAGTAAGGAGAGCCTCTAGGCTCCTCGTTAGTTCGCTCAGCGAATTCGTAGTAGATAGGATAATTTCGGTGGAATCGGTAAGACTCATCCTGAGCAAACGCCTCGAGAACATTCTGTGGAATAGGATCATCCTCCAAGTATCTCATTGCCGCGTACCACTGGATCTTCTGGAAGAAGGGATACCTGAACTTCTTGGGGACCTTGGTGTCCTTTTCAATGTTCAGAATCTTTATCTGCATGCCGTAGTTCATCTTGGTGAGAAAATTGCCTCCGATGACTAAACTGTTTTCAGGTGTCCAGACTGCATGAATCCAGCCCGATGGAATCAACATAGTGTCGCCCTCGGAGAGATCCACGCGATAGCATTCTTTCGTTTGATTGCCGAGGAAGATTGAATCCTGTGCTGGAGAGTTGCACCATTCCTCGTACTTCTTCAGATGCTTATCCTTCGGAGGAATGAAGAAGAAAGTCTTTTTCCCTTTAAGAATGTGGTAGTACACTGAAGATCCACCAAAATCGATGTGGAAGTCAGTATAGCAGTCAGCGACTGACATCAGGCAGTAGAATTGAACCTTTGGGTAGTCGCCAATGGCTTGGAGTTCTTGCGGCCAGACAGCGTCTTGCAGGTCAAGATCACGCACGATTTTCGGCCGCTTGATAAGGCGACCCAGTCTGCTTTGTGAAACCTCTAAACTGATCACATTGCGTACAACCTTGTTGGGTTCAGAGCTCTCGTAGTAATCAGCCCACTTTTGCATATTCCACCGTTTATCCTCGCCCTGTTGAGACTTGACATCAATGACCTCGACTCTCTCCTCGGGGCCATACAATTCAGCGACTGTCCTGACAGTGAGTCCTTTCGGTATCACCATGTCCAGCTGATCTTGGCCGCAGTCCAGGGTCTCTTCGATTTCTGTCTCATACTCAGAAGCATGATCTAACAAGTCATCGAACATTTCTTGGGTTGAGGCTTCCTGGACGAGATTGCTGAATTCCGCTTCTATTTCAGAGACTGGTTCGCTGGTGTTCCAGCAGGCGGGGATGACAACAGGCTCAGTCCAACCATTGCCTCGTTCAAAGTATTCTGCGGTGACTAGCTCTGGTCTCATACGAGGAAATGACTCCGGCTGAAATCGAATTTTCCCTTGACGAATGGGTTCCAGATAGTGATGCTCCAAGGAATCAGTGGCGGCCTTGACCAACCCTTGATTCAGACCGGCATAGTCAATGGCCGTGCGGGCGCGTGAAGACTTCCGAACAAATGTCGTTTGACCATGTACAGGGCGACACTCGCGGCATATAAACTTATCGACCGTTCGGAGCTCTCGGTCATTCTTGAATCCCGCGCAAACTATGTGGAACCAGCGTTTGCATCCATCACATCCTATCCACGTATCTTCATCTTGCTCTCCCATCAAGTCTGGAATTCGAACCATGTGACAAGCGGCGCAGCTGGCTTGCGTGGTATCACTTTCCGACTCTTCTGTCTTGGTGATCGGTTCGACCGCTGGCACATTGGACAAATACTCCTCGTCATATCCAGGAAAGCGAGATACATCAGGAGGATTTCCCTCGTTCTCGTCTTCCCAGACAATTGGAGGTAGCGTACCAGCACTGGTTGTTGGACGGACCCCACGAATTATAGGGCGAGGCCTGAATGCAGAGCCATCAGAGCGTGATCTCATTCGCGATGGCGGATTGATGTCATCTGGTCCAACCGGGTCTCCAATGGTAAATCCGACTCGATGGTGTCGTATTGGTTCACCCCCGTAGTAATGATGAGTTTCGTCAATGCTTACACGCTTTGCATGCCCACCTGGTTGGAAATTGGTGGGCCGAGCGAGATTTAATAAAAGCTCTGCATCAGTTGTCATACTGTCGATGGGTGGAGGATGGCCACTGCCTGATGGCATGACCCGCGCCCGTTGCGGTAACGGTTCTCTTTCAGACCGAGGACGCTTGGCGGGCCTTTCGGAGTGACTTTCTGGCGGGAACAGAGGCATGTTGGAATAAGAATCAGGCGTAGGTGGTCGTTGAGGTAGTGGGGTAAAGGTAGGACTTGTTGCAAGAGCGATTGTTGCGAGGGTATCGATTGTAGAACTTGAGCGGCCGTGGCCCGACCGATGGTGAGGGGCACGATCGGTGGTAGTATTCCGGCCATTATTTGATTCGCGATGATCACCATCGAGGCTTGTAGCTCGGGCGATGTTGCGCTCCGTCCAAGGCGTGCGGAATTCGGTGGTAGAGGGGGTGATGGGCTCTACAGCGCGTCGCGGCGGGGATGGTGTTCGGTATTGAGGGGGACGCTGACCCAGAGGGGTGGAGAAGGAAACGGCGCTCATCATTTTCGCTGGATCTGTCTGATCGAACGCCAGGAAAACTGAAGAGACCGACTCGGAGGTGCGCGAAGATATGTTTGCGGCAGGTGGGTGCAAAGCGGGGACGTTCGACCACACGGGCTAGCGAGAGGCCGTCGCGAGAGGAAAGCAAGTCATTCCTGGCAAGCGATCATCCGCATCGGAAGCCAAGAGATGAGCCGAGATGTTCGAGGAACGATCAGGGACGGCCGGGGGTGGTGTTCGAGGCAGGCAAGCCGCGGAGCGCTTCAGTTGAGGGGGGTTTCAAGTCGAGCGGCGGGAGGACAAAGGCGCCGAGAGTCGCGCCGCGCAGCGTGCGGGCAAAAAAAGAGAGGCGGATCGAATGCAATCCAGTCAGCAGGAATTAATTCCTGCGAACTGGATAACACACGGATAGGTCGCGAAAAGATGAGGCGGGTCTGGGGTCGGTGGTGGGAGGAGGGGAGGATGAGTTGCCAGGCGTGCGAGAGGAAGAAGGCAATCCGAGGTGGCTCGCTAGCTATGTACGCGGAGCAAACTGCGACGAAGCTTCTGCGCACTAGATTCCGATTCAAAGCCCGGAGTGAAGGATGGGAATTAGTAGCTTATGGTAGCGACTCAACTGACTAAGAAACAGAAAAGGTGAAGGAGAAGAGCGACTGTCATTCCAACAAGCCCGTCTCCAGTCCCAGTTGCGACGAGAGCGTCTTCGCCGACCTAGGCTGCGAATACTGTAATTTACATGATAGTTACGGGACCTAGGCGTTCATTAGCTGACTATTCTCGATCTCCCGCATCTGATCGGTAACATTCGTTTCGTACCGTCACATGCTTACCTCATCTGGCTGTCCCGTGACAGGCACTAAGCCGTATTGGGCGATGCCAAGGCCGCACCTCGTGCATTCTGCGTGTCTTGTCTCGATCCTGCTGCGCTTCGCTTTCTCGTTCTATCGACGCCCCGATACCCTGGGTATCTTGCTCCTCCCTCCAACTTCGATTTCCATTGCTTAGCCAGATCTTTTTCGTCCTGAGGATGAGCCGGAAGCTCGCCCCCGAAGCAAATCGGTATGTGTCGGGCTTCAAACCCCTCCTCCGGCACCTGCGAACCTATGCATCTGTCATTGCTGGGCCTGTCTGCGGCCCTTGATCCTTGAGAATCAACCCTGCTAACTTTTCTACTACTAGGATTCTCTTCGTCAAGAACCTAAAGTATGCTGCCCCGTGTTCCATACCTCGCCGCTGCCCTTCCAACATCCTCGTTATTGCCATCCACCTTTGCAAGGACTATTTCTGATCGCTGACTCCATTCCTTCAGCTACAACGTAACAGCAGAGCAGCTGTTTGATCTCTTCGGCAAATTTGGGCCTATTCGGTAAATATCACCAGCTTGTCATCCGCTCTTCCGTCACTCGCCACTGACACTGTTTTTTTTTTTTTTCCTATCAACAGACAAATTCGCCAGGGTATCGCCAACAACTCAAAGGGCACAGCATTTGTTGTTTACGAAGAC
>KZ119513.1:77649-98881 GCA_002153405.1 Mycosphaerella populi pn0402
GACCTCGACACCGGAAAAATCGACAAAGTAAACGGCTCCGCAGACCGCAAAGAAGAACAGAAAACAATGGAACGCTTCAAGCTCTCCCCCTGCGCCCGCTACATGGCTCTAGTCGGCTCCTCCCGCAAAGGCGGCGGCCTCCTCAACATCCTCGACGCCACCACCGCGCAGTGGATCGCCCAGGCGGCGGCCTCGCCGACTTCGCCTGGTGGTCTGACGGCGAAGGTCTAACCGTGGCAAGCAAGAACGGCGAGGTCTCCGAGTGGGATGGGCGTCTGCGCCGCGTGGTCGCGCGGTGGATGGATGCCGGCGCCGTGGGGACGACGGTGCTTAGTCTTGGTGGAAGATCGGGGCGCACGCAGCTTGGTGGGGATCGCTGGGTTGCGGTTGGTAGCTCGAGTGGTGTGGTGAATGTTTATGATCGGCGTGAGTGGGCGGTTGGATTTGCGAATGCGTCGGAGAGCGGGAAGAAGGATGGTGATGCTGCTGCTGCTGCTGCTGCTGCTCAGGGTGGGATTCCTAGGAATCCGGCTCCGACGAGGGCGTTTGATCAGTTGACTACGCCTACTAGTCATTTGGTTTTTGCGCCGGATGGGCAGATGCTAGTTATGGCTAGTCGGTGGAAGCGCGATGCGCTTAAACTTGGTATGTTTTTTTTTTCCCCCGTCTTGGGTTGGGTGGTCCGGTTCGGTTGGGCTAATGCTAATTTTGTTTTTCTTTTATAGTTCATTTGCCTTCTTGTACGGTTTATAGGAATTGGCCGACGTCTAATACGCCGTTTGGGCGTATTTCGGCAGTGGCGATCTCGCCCAATTCGGAGCAGTTGGCCGTTGCTAATGAGCAGGGGAGGATTCGGCTTTGGGAGATCAGGGGGTAGATGATATTGGAGGGTATGTGTGGATGGTAGCATTGTTGTGACAAGCTTGTCTTAAGTTTGTTCACCAGCTTGTATATACTATCTTTCAAGATATGTAGGTTACTGTGATAAAGGTCCATGTTTGCAAAAAAAAAAAAAAAGGATTGTGTCTATTTGCAGTATATCCACGAGCTATCATCTCTAGATGAAGTTCTAAATCGAGAATAGTAAAGGCACGCATTAAATCAATCATCAACGCCAGACACGGAAGCCAAAATAGACGCCAAACATAAAAGAAGACCAAAGTCAATTGAGTCATGGTATCATGTCGTCCATGGATCATGGATTGGCTGAGAAAAGCAATCGAACGCATTCCAACGGGTCCCGGAGCGGGTCTATACCGTTTGTACTTGATATCATAATGCAGAACTCACTGAGAAGGGGTATATAAATCAACGCGATCAGAACAGCAAAGAGGGGGGAGGGGGTATCAGAAGATCGAGATATTCGGAAAACAGATCTTTCTTCGCATGATATATGGTCAAGAGGTTGAGGTCAGATGGAATCACGAATGACACAAGGCGCCCGGTCCGAGCCTTGGCACATTTTGTTTCGGTTCAGGTGCTTGAATCGAGGTCCCAAGGGCCCATTCACATAGTGGTATTGGCCAAGGAACCGGTATTGACGGGTATCGCCCAGATGGTAGAATTTGTCGCCCCAGTGGCCGCGGAAGTCGAACCATTGCGTCGGCGAGTCAGGGGTCATCGTGGACGCTCGGAGGATTCTCTCGTCGCCGCTGTATGTATATGCATGGGAATTCAGCAAGGGATCCCATAGTGGGCCCTTGTCAGTCACATCGTGCAGGAGTCCGAACGGGAGAATGTATGGGTGGACTCCGGCCTTTGCGTACATGGCATGGCTGCCTTCTGCGGAGTAGATGACAGGCTGTGATAATTAGCGCCAGTCTGCAGAATTGGGATCTAGTTGAATTGGCTTCACTCACTCTTTTGCCTTTCTTCTCGACGGCCTCGTACCGATAGGCTTCGCCGGCAGTGTGAGCACTGAAGAACAAGCCCTTGGGTTTACCGTGGTGGAATCGGACTAAGCAATGTTCCCAGTCGCCGACGTGGTTGCCGAACCGGATGTTGAGGACCGTGTTGCCGAGGTTGAAGCTGTAGAAGAAGAACCAAAATGCATCGACTACACCGTTGCCCTTGTCCACGACGAGCAGCACGGCGGGCGCATCGCTGCGGCCGCCGACGCTTCCGGACAAGGGCTCCTGGGGCTTACTGCCACTATATCGTTTGCGCAGCTCCTGGCGAAAACGTTGCTTTGCTTTATGCGATTTGCGTTTCCATTCGCGCTCGTGTTCTGCGCGAGTCTGTTCGTCCCTTAGATCGAGCCAATCGGCATCATTCGCGGAGTCATCGGGATCATCGGCATCGGGATCGACCCACGGGTCGTCCGCTGGGCTGCTGTCGGGATCTCCTTTTGGGATGTTCGCTTCCCCCTCGAGCCAGGGGGGTCGGCTCTCAACATTATCATTGCTTGTTAGGAAGACATGGCGAGGGTTGAACTGATCCAGCTGATCAAGGTCGTTCAGGGTAGGGTGGTCCCATTGCGCCTGCAATGGGGTATAATTCAACGAAGGGGTGGTGTGAATGAGATGTTCAGCGATATCGCTAGGCCAGAATTGTTCTTTGGAATAAAGGTGGACGAGTGGGGCGTATTCGAAGACATAGTCGGGGATCTCCCGCTTCGATCGCTCCTCGGCAGCCCACTCGGTCTGATTAGCCCCGCTAGCCCAGGACCAGATCATGGGTTCGTCGTCGTCGCCTGGTGAAGCCCAGCTACCAGGATCGCGGTGGCCGAAGGGTATGGAGGCCCTTTGCACGTGCATCAGGCCGCAGATGCTGAGCCAGCGACAGGCCTTGCGATCGAGCCAGTAGCGTGAGGTCGCAATCCAGCTCCGCTCGTCGCGGTCCTCTTCATACCAGACAAAGGCACTTGGGTCGAGAGCCCGAACGAGACTATTGAGCGAGACATAGATAATCAGAGCAGACAGGGTCACAATGGCCGCCTGGGCTTTGCGCGTCATTTGCTCGACGCAATGGGGAGACAGACCGCCTGCAAAGGCCGATCTGTAAGCTCCAGCGCATCAACGGGAGAGGCCAGCCTCAGGAAACCCGGTCCAGGCCGGGGAGATTAATGCAGGGAGCAGCCGATAAGATCGAAGGGCATGCCGGGGGGTGGGGGGGGGGGGGGGAGAGTGGAATGGAATGGGACGAGAAGGAACAAAAAAAATCAGGGAAAGAAGTGGCCTATAAACAGTCCATGGCGGATCAGTGGGATGGAGGCCGAGATTTCCGAATCGAACTAAGCTTTTCCCCTCGCGAACAGCAGAACACGATCAGGTAATCAAGGCAGGAAAAAGGGCACACAGATACGAAAGGCTTGGGGAACAAGTCACAGGAAGCGCCCGGGAACGTGCGGGATGGATGGGTCCTTGAACGAGGAGCCACAGAGACAGAGCGGAAGACTCGGATACTTACGACGGCATGATGCCCAGTATAACCCTACAGGTACTAATGGGTGAGACTTGGTAAGGCTGGTCGTGGAGAGGGAGGGGAATGTCGATCACCAGGTATTTGTTTTTCAGGCCGGTTATAGATAGATCGACGAACTCTGGCTGTTTCATGCGACGTCTGCGGCAATGCTCAGAAGGGGTGTATGCCTAAAAAAAACTAAAAAAGCTAAAAAACCAAAAAATCCCCAACCTTGCAAAGGTAACCCACGAATACAAAATTACCCAAATGCCCACTGTAAGCAGAGGTACTGTCACCCGCTAAATCGTTAAATCCGCTGGTGCCGTGAGGCTTCACCGCTCGGCTCTGTTCATGTCCGTTGGGCTGACTCAGTCGGATCCCGGCATCTTTGGAGATTTGGAGATTGGGAAGACATGGAGACATGGAGTCTGAGGAGTATGAGTACGAGTACCATGAGACCGAGACTGAGGTAAAAATTTCCCTGCTCAGCCTGCTCAGGCCCCGAGCTCCCCAACTTACCATCTGCAGTCCTTCTACCTCAACCTGGACCTGACCTCTCTCAATGGCCTCCTACGCCCTCCCCGCCGCCAACCCAACGCACGCCTCCCGCCAGACTCAGAACCAGCGTTAAACCACCCACAGCATGACCTGGACGAAGAAGACCCCGCGCCTCTCGACGGTCCCCAAGCCAGCACGTTGTCCGACGAGCGAATCCAACTCCTCGGCCTCCACACGTGCAACCCGATAGTCTCGTACTACAACCAGATCTTCAGCTGCTCCTGGGCCGACCAGATCGGCACAGAACTGGTCTTCGCCCATCCCGACCAAGACGCAGATGCAGCAGACCCGGCCACCCTCTGCCCGCCGCTGCACCAGGGCCCCGCCTTCCACCTGATCGCCGCCAACAGCGTCAAGCTGCTAGCCCGCAAGGCGAACATCACCTCCAGCTCCGCCCCGCCATTGGCTAAGCCTATCCAGCCTTCTGCCAACTCTAATACCGCCGATATCCCGCCCGGCACCTCTCACGACGACATCCTGCCCACCGTGCCTCGTCGCCCCGAACCACCTTCGCACCAGGCCGCGTTCATTCAGCGCCTGCAGGCGCTGAAGCAGGCAAAGGGCGAGACGGATACCGTCCGCACGGTTATGAGTTCTAGGCGGCCGAACCCGAGTTTTACGGACCGTATGGAGCGGTTGAATGCGTGGGCTCGCACCGAGTCGCAGGTGGGCTATGTCCAGAATCTAAATCTAAGGGCTAGCAATGGGGACCAGGAAGCGGAGGATATCTTGCTCCAGATGCTCTGGGATCTGGATGATGGGCATACTTCGCAACGGCTGGAGTGATCGTGGTCTTGTGCAATATGGCATGTGATTGAACGGGGCGCGGTCTAGATTCCTCTAGCTCGGAATTTACCTGATAACAAGATTGCATACAAAGTATACATAACTGCGGGGGAGATATATGTACCCTATGAATCTCATGGGGTTGAAGGAATGATCGTCACGTGTTAGATGTGGTCCCCCGGTCAAATCTTTCCCCTAGCATTCATCTATGAGCGACGGGGACCATTCACTTACTGTAAGTGAGATTCTGTCTCGTCTGTTAGCTCCTTTTTGAGTGTTCTTTGCCACAGGGGCTGCTGCAGGTCCCATGGAACACTGTACGAACAGGGGTCCTCGGACCGGGGGCGGCCCCCCACCCAGCCTTGTTTGAGACGACAAAAGCAGCAGATTGAATAGACTAAGTCGAAAATCTTACTGCATCCATAATGCAACGAGGTCACGTCATGAGCAGAAGAGAGAAGAAAAAGAAATGAAGACTGGGGGCGTACATTCTGTCATTGATCGCGGCTGTTCTCGATTTCCTTTACCCGCGCGCCGCAACCTCGGTCAATCGAACGCGACCGATCTGTGTTATTTTTACGTCTGGTGAACTACATGGTGTCACGCCAGTTCTCCACAAATTGCTTTGTGACGTCGTGATCGGCGGCTGCTTTCGTGCCTACAGTAAGCTTGGATGCTTTGTCTTCACCGCTCCACTCTTGCAGGAGGTCCTTTTGTTGGGCACTTTGGATTATGTATGTTTGTTCTAGGGCTAGAAGTACTTTCCCCGGCAGGGGAACAATACGGAATCTTGGAGCCTTCGGTTTGACGTCAGACTTCTTCTCCACAAGCGCTATCATGATAACCTATCTCTCTGGTAGCAACCTTGGAACTTGCTCTGACAGCATCTGTTATGCATGCTGTGCTGATTTCATGTAAACGTCATGTTGCAGGTAGATTGGCCAGAACCCGTTGATGTGCGCTTCCGCTGCGCCCTGTGAACTATACATGTGAAGTTTATCGCCACCAATGGCTCCGTTCTACGGGATATAGGTTTACTAGGGTTGGAAATAAAATACACTTTCGCGAATTTCGAAATTTCCCGAGCATTCCTATCTGCTGATGTAGTTCAGGAAGTAATACGCCATACTCCCTCACTTCTATGTAACCCAATTCCCAGAATCATTAGCTAGCCATATTACCACGACCGAAAAGTCAAACCGTCACACGCTGATGCTGAGATGTGGAAACAACAAAAACAAAAACATAGGTTATGTCGAGAGAAATGTATTTGATCCCCTCAACTAGAAACCCAGCCAGAAACAACGCAAGAAGGGGGGAGAAAAAAGAAACATAGTTATAGCCATTATCCCCCTCTCAAAAACCCGCTATTCTGCTGCTCTATGCAACAGTTCCACAAGAAAGAAAAAGAAAAAGAAAAAAAAAAGGCTCATAACCAGCTGAGCATAGGAGATAAGACCAAAAAGATAACGGTCCAGCGGTAGTGATACAGATCATGGAGCCTTTGTTTCACTTGTTGTTTTCGGTTTTACTCGAGGCTCAAGCTTGGGATTTTCTCGCGCTTGCCAACAGGAGCCTTGCCGTTACTGTCGATTGCAAATGACACTGGCGAGGGTGGCGGTGCAGGAGGCAGATTGTCGACCAGGTGGGTGCGCTTCTCGTGTTTTGGGCTGGAGCTTGTCATGATGGCTTGAATATCCTGTGAGAAGGAGAGAGCGTCGTATGTGGTGGGTGGAGCAACTGAGACTGAGGTGGCGGTCTTGGAAGACATATCCTTTTATTCCTTTATGTATGTTTGGTAGGGTTGGGAGGTCGGGCGTTGGGAACTTTTTGTAGTTCGATTGTTCCGGGGCTGCGAAGTACCTCGGCTCAGAGCTGGGGGGCGAATTTTGGGAGCTCGGTGATCTTTCGGGTGATGAAGATCGGGTGTTCGTTATTGTTCTATGTCTTTGGTCAGTGGGTGCTTTAACGGGTTTGTAGAGTCGAGTATGTGTGGTCTTCCGGAACTGCCCGATCATATGCTTCCGTTGTTCGGGAAGCTGGAGGACGAGATCGATGATGTAACTGGCACGGGTATACAAGATCACTCACATGACAAAGGTGGGCACTTGGGACTGATGAAATTTTGGGGCGTTCAGATGTGCAGAGGGGGGATTTATGAAGGGCAATGATAAGGATTCAGAGGACAAGCTAGGGTTGCAGGGGCTGAAATCCTGGGAGTGTGGGGATGGTTGTACACGCTGGCAAGAGTCTGAGAGCGGAAGAGTTGTAGGGAGTACAGGGACCTGAGATGGTAATAAGAATGCTATGGGATCTGGGGGCCTGGAATGGTGCTTGTAGTTATAGGGCTCGTCAGACTGGTTTCTTTTTTTTTTCAGGAGCTTCCTTCCTCCTTTATTTGTGACTAGTTAATGCAGCCGGACAATAACCGCCCAAAAATCAAAGCGGAAAAAGGATGAAAAGAGAAAAACAAAAGAATAATCAGTGTGGAGTAATCCTAGTGCATACCTGGGGAAGGAATCAAAAAGTACGGAGTTACTACTCCTTGGCCCAGAACCAGCTGCGGCTTCTGCATCTAAAGATCGCCCAGCCCAATCGCCTCATTCTTCCACCCCACAACACCACACGCCAATCATCCCAGCGAGGGATGGTCCGACAGGGCGGGATTCTCTCCCTAGAGCCTGACGCGTTACCCAGTGTGGGGTGAGCCCCAGGATGCACTCAAAGACCACGGGCTCCGGGGAACCGGGGCTAGAATGCCGGATCCCTAATTTCGGTGCTCGTGGCTGAACTTTTATTCCTCGAAAAAAAACAGCGGTGGGACACCGATTCCTTCTAGCTCTTCTACGACTTCTAGCTTCGATGTGATACCCTCGGCACGAGGGCGATCTTCCTCAGACCATTGTGCCGGGCGGCCGAATCATCTGGAAAAAGTGGCTCGTCTAAGTCATCTCTATACGGGGTACTTCCCCATAGAGTATATTCAGGCAATAACACGATACATACCCAAGTCACCCAGGCTGGCTGTCATCACAGCCAGGGGCCACGTCATTGGGGATATGCTCCGGATACCAACAAAATGTTTCATCCCGCTGTTACCGCAGGATTGCCAAGTGGAGCAAACATGTCAGGGGCGACGAGAGACCTCTTCCACCAATTGTAACTTGGCGATCAGGAAGAGCGGTGGAAATGCCCAACTCATTAAGTTGACGAGTCGGGCGGATGATCTTTCGGGCGGATGGTCTTCCGGTGAGATTCCCTTTTTTTGATTCCAGTTTTTCTCAAATTCGAGATGATCCAAGGGGCCAGCTCTGCATAGTATTGGCCCTGCAATGCACTCCTCCACATTTTACGCGGATTTCCGGGGGATCAAGGGAGCCCCATATGCGGCCTAGATATAGCGGATAATGTCTGGCGGGTGGTGCTTTTGTTTCCCGGACTAATTGCAATCGCGCTATTCTCTCCGTATCTACTACCTTCAACTATCTACCATGCCACCAAATCGTGCTAAATCAACCTCAAATTTGGGGGGCAAACCTCGAACTTGCCCTTGACGCACTTCGCAAAAAGAATATCGTGTCTCTATTCGCAAGGCCGTGCTTATATATGACGTACCACGTTCCACGCTTCAAGATCGATTGAATGGTCTTAAATCACGCTCCGAATACGTCCAAATAGCTATAAAATGACTGAAATCGAAGAGAACTTGCTAAAGAGATGGATAATATCTCTTGATAAGCCTGGAATGACCTGCCCAATTTAGTGAAATAGGATATATTCTTCTCTACGATAGCGGAACTACCCCCCTACCTTAAGTTAGCTCGAAATGGGTCTACAACTTTATTATATGGCACTCTGAACTCTGTACTACTTGATTACGATGATACGATTACTAACGGGTAGCAGTAGCAGGGACTACCGACGCGCTTCCCGTGTACTCAATCCCGCCTTCGGGATTGAGTACGCCTGGTACTGCTAGTAAATGAGGATCTAGTGATTATATCACAGTGGCTTAATCTGGTCAACAAAATAATTTGGGGTTTTGGAATCGACAAACGTGATATATATAAATTTGATGAGAGTAGATTTACTATAGGTCTTGCTGTAAATGTATTAGTGGTTACTCAAGCTGGTTTCGATAAAAAAAAGTATGTTTTATAGCCAGGGAATCGTGAATGAGTTATAGTAATCGAGTTAATATCAACTGCTGGCTGGGCTCTTCCACCTACCGTCTGGAGTTTAGGTTTCGCTGTCCAACCACAAACCCTACTTCGTTATTTGACAACATAGTATCATCTCACCGCCATGGTGCTCCTCTCCAACACCCCTCAGATTATTCTATCCATTCTATATTATCAGATCAACGGTATTTTCACACGCATGATCGTGGCCGCCGAATATAACAACTACACCATCCGGTGAAAGCCTCTTCGCGTATCGTGGCCCGAAGACCTTCAACGCTCCACGTATTTCCTTACTTTGCCATACATATACAGCATTCCACTAATGGTGATCTCGGCCCTATTACATTGGTTACGATCATTGAGTATCTCTTACGTTTGCATCGTCTAGTATGACTAGTTCAGTATCGTTGATGAAAGCAAAACGATCTCCACATGCAGACAACACCCGGCAAACTTTCCCCGTTTATCTGGCCCCTTATCAAAATTTTTGATACAAATGTGGATGTATCGAGTGATGGTTTGTTGTTGCATTCGCGACTTTCCCATAATTGGTTTTAACCATTCTGTTCAAACCGGGAAGCGACAGTTTTTAAATTGGATGTGTGCAGGCATGACGGAAAGCAAGCATGCACACCTCTACTTCTTCCTACAAAACCCCACTTCTGGAGACTAGACGATCGGCGGGTTGATATGGGCGCCAGTATTCCCCATAATTATCGATAGGGTGGAAGTGAATATTTGATCAACACATCATACCATAGCTGTGTTAGCTCAGCTGTCGAGGTCGCAACGCTTCCTCAAAGCAAATAGCCGGGTGGGGACCATTCCACAAGATCAAATGCCACCAATATGGTTGCGATGAAGAGAGAGAGCCTGGTTGGTATATAGCATGGAAGCACACGTGCCCGTAGATCCCGCAACTTCAAAGGTTGTGTTTCCACGTATAATAAATACTAGTTACTGATGCTCTCATGTCGGCAGTGGCTTTGCAGATCGCGGGGAAACTAGATCCAAATTCGCACCTATCACGGAGTAAGCTTTTTAAATGACTCGGTGTGTATTAGCCCGTCGTGCCCCGGGCTAGCATTGGAAGAACTAATTAAAAATGGTCTGCAGGGACTACACTCCTGCAAGTTTAAAACGACTACGAGACTAAGTCGAGATTTTTGATCGTGAAAGGTTGAAGTCTGCCTTACCGAAGATCACACCTCCTATCAAGCCCAGAATGCTCACCCGTTTCATCGCCTGTGTCATCTTCTTTCTCTCTCACTTCTCCTTGACGTTTGGTCTTTCTGACTTAACCAAGAGTGGTAATGTTCGATCACAATGTGTAGTTACGGCCGGAAACTCTACCGAAATTGACGATGTTCCCGCCATTCTCCAGGCCCTGGAAGAGTGTGGGAATGGCGGGCGTGTGAGTTTTAGCAATACCACGTATCATATCAACTCGGTAATGAACACGACATGGCTCGATGACGTTGAAATTGATATTAAAGGAACCCTTCTTGTAATGAAATGCAATACAGCCCGTATAATAGCAGCTTCCTCATTACTGACCATTGTTTCTAGTGGAGCACCAATATTACCTACTGGCTCAACAATTCCTTGGATGTTGGCTACCAGAACCAGTCTACAGCCTGGATTCTTGGTGGACAAGACGTTATCGTCGACGGCTACGGATATGGCACATTTAACGGTAGTGGACCTGTGTGGTACAGTTACACTTCTGGGGTGTCGAATTATCCTCGTCGGCCGCATCAGCTTACGGTCACGGCGCAAGATTCGGTATTTAAGGGGTTGAGATTCGTGCAGAGTCAGATGTGGTACGTTTGTCGGATCCTTTCAAACCAAGCAAGAAAAATACTTGCTGACCATCTAGGACTATGTCCATAATCCACTCCGAGAACTTATTATTTGATTCTATTTACGTGAATAATCTGGACAACGATGGTGACTCCTCAAGTATGAAGAGCATTTCACATTCAAGCCCTTAAATGAGACGATCTAACCTGGCCAATCATGACAGGAAATACCGACGGAGCAAACACAATCCAAAGTCGAAACATTACTCTTACTAACTGGTTGGTTGTCAACGGAGACGACAGTATCAGCCTCAAAGGAAACTCATCGGATATTACTATCACCGACTCCACCTTCTCCACTGGATTGGGCATTTCGATCGGCAGCATTGGGCAGTACAAAGATGTCTTTGAGACTGTGGAAAATGTTTTTGTTTCGAATTGCACCTACACAAATACCACTCATGCAGTGTACATCAAGACTTGGACGGGAGATCAGGTCGACTATCCACCGAATGGAGGAGGTGGTGGTCTTGGATGTATGTCACCTTGGTTCCTGGGCAAGAAACTTTGATTCATCTTCAGATGGATAATTAACCGGTGATTAGACGCCTCTGATATCGTCGCTTCTAACCTGACTGTCGCCAACCTCCAAGGTGCCCCGTTCACCGTTTCCCAGTGTACCACCTTTTCGAGCGCCTCTGGTAACTGCACGAACTCGAAGTTTCAAATCAAGAATTTGGATATCAGTGGGATTTCTGGCACGATACCGTCAGCGGATGTAGCAAGTTTTCAGTGTAGCGCGGTTTCCCCGTGCGAGAATATCACTATCAGGGATACTAGCTTGAGTATCACGGGTAAAACGACCATAGCTGATGATTATTTGTGCGGCAATGTCGAGGATACAGTGGGCTTTAACTGCACAGGCGACGTTTGTGTCGGCTCCAGCGCCACCGGATCTTGTTGATGATATCTAAGCTCAAGGGAGCGAATGATTTATCAAGGCGAAGCCGGGTCTCAGAAGCATGTGTACGGACTCAAGTGAGTCTAGTGAGACTTCAACACTATGGATTTAACTATTGATGAGTCACTATCCCACTGGGACCATACTGTTTTCTCCACTAGTCCTGCTGTATATGACGGGTCATGCTCTAATTTGCTAGATTCGCAATCGTAGTACCGGGCCCTGGTCATGAAGTGTCAGGGGGGGGAGTATTTGACGATCGGTCGTCTCTAATTTTGAGTTCCTATACGCTATCCCACCGGTGTAATTCGTCACATTGCAATATTATCGACGTGATGGGGGGTATTTTGAAATCGCTGCTAGTGTTTGGGTCTTGGTATAGAGCGGTCGCGTATGTGTAGAATTGTGATTCCCACCTGATGTGGGTTGGCCCCAAAGCGTGTTTCATTCTTTTGGCAAAGTGCCCCATACACCTCCCATTATTTGTAGGCACATCTACTCACCCGATTCACTCTTGGGAATTTGGAAAGCTCTGTGGTGATTCTCGAAATGCATATGTAGCAGTCAAAAGGAAATCAAAATGCTGGTTCATCTCCTTACTCCATGCAGAAGGGCAAAACCTGATTGGCTGAGGACCGGATTAGTATACCTTGACTAGACTCGCGTGTTGCGACAGAGATCGGCGAGATACGGTAAAGTACCTGTTTCAGATGAAATATATGAGGGAATTTCCTCGATAGTATTGAACGGACGAGCTATTTATTCCTGCATGTACTTAACATACAAATCCACGTGGGAAGCACCTACCCCTGCATTATGTCTGAACTAGGGCTCTGGGGCGATACGACGGCATAATGACTTGCATGTACAACTCCACTCATATGTATTAAGAACTGTGTGTTTCCTGTATATGTAGAATTCAAAAATGAGTGTAGGCTTAGCAATTGAGTGCAGTCGAGTCCCCGAGTCGAAGGGACGGCTGCTTCCTTTAATTTTAGCGCAAGGTCCCACTCCTGCGTTGATACATTAGTTTGCTTACGCCATGCCAAGGATCAGAAAGCTGCTGATTAATACGAGTAGAATACGCTTTTTTTTATGGCGGTTCCGTTATCACTTTGATTGGTCTTACGACAGGATTTAGTTCTTGAGTTTCGTTTCCCCTCTTTGAATGTTTACTGTCGCTTCAAGACCTCTCCAGGTCGATCTTTTTACTCTCTTTGGTGGCATATTCGGTCATTCGGTACCTCATAGACCGAGGGAATTATTGCACTTCGCCAAATTAGCCCGTGATACGCATAATTTCAATATTTTCCGGCGGAAACTGACAGGTCCGTCAATTAGGATGCGTAGGCAGCCTCCTAAACAACTTACCGAATCCTTATAGTAATTCAAAGTTTGCAAGGTCGGAGTATCAAATAAGAGAGGGTTTCCTTCAAAGCACAATTGAAGTGTATAGCTCTTTTTTGTATGGAAGTTCATCTTTTTCACACTCCCGATATGCTTCGTATCCACCATCTAGCCCTCGGGCTTGCCTCAATTGTCACATTCCTTGCGCCCTCTGCAAGCGCTGAGCTTTCTGGCAGCGTCGGGCCTTTAACGACTGCAGACGAGAAGGCAGCGGTGAAAACATGCAATGTCCTCGACTACGGAGCGGTCGCCGACAACTCGACAGATGTTGGGCAACCGATCATCGATGCCTTTGCTGATTGCGGCTCGGGTGGTCTGATCTATGTCCCCGAGGGAAACTATTCCTTCCAAACCTGGGTTTCTTTGTCCGATGGCAATGCCTGGGCCCTCCGAATTGATGGCGTCTTGTGGCGAGACGATTCGCCAGCTAGCCAAGCTTATATGCTAGAGATTTCTGGTGGTAGCGACTTTGAGTTGTTTAGCTCAAACTCCGAGGGCGCCTTTCAAGGTAGCGGGTATCTTTATCACAAGGAAGGCACGTATACTGGTCCAAGAATTCTCCATATCAGTGGCGTGTCTGACTGGTCCGTTCATGATTTTATTCTTGTCGACTCACCCATGTTCCACTTTGTCATTGAGGGGGACAGTTCCAACGGAGAAGTCTACAATATGGCTATCAGAGGAGGAGATGCAGGTGGGTTAGACGGTATTGATGTGTCTGCTACTAATACCTGGATTCATGACGTACGTGCTTTATTTCAATTATTTGCCCTTCTTGTATTCTCCTATGACTTCCACCAAAGATCATCCATGCTAATTATTGTCAATACCGGATCTAGGTCACCGTCACCAATAAAGATGAATGTGTCACCACCAAGGTATATATGCCCTTAGCTCACTGAGGTGATAGGACCCAACTGAACCGAGTTTTCTTTGGCAGACTGGCTCCAAGAACCTTCTAATTGAAAGCATCTATTGCAATATGAGTGGTGGGTGTGCCATGGGCTCACTGGGATCTGGTGCGAACGTGAGCGATGTTACATACCGCAATATTTATACCTCGTCGTCAAACCAGATGTACATGATCAAGAGCAATGGTGGCGATGGTGAGGTCAAGAACATTCTTCTCGAAAACTTTATTGGTGAGAGACCCCCATCCCCAATCATCACCCTCGCAGGCTCTAATATCGCTTGGAAGGTCACAACAACGCCTACTCCCTTGATTTGGATAGCGCCTGGAGCAGCATGAGTGCTGTTGATGGCGATGGTATCAGCTACAGCAACATTACTTTCAGCAACTTCAAGGGAGATGAGGAAAATGGCGAAACCAGGCCCCCAATCCAAATCATCTGCCCCGCTGACGTGCCTTGCACTGATATCACTGTCGAGGACATTGCCATTGCAGCTGAAGAAGGCGGTTATATTGAGTACCGCTGTGAGAACGCTTATGGATCCGGGGCCTGTCTCTCGGACAGTACCGATACTACTGCCACTTACGCTACTACCGTATACGCTAGCGCTTCGCCCTCTGGATACTCTGCTTCTACCATGAGTGCGGATCTTACTGAGGGATTTGGAACGAGCCTCTCAATTCCTATCCCTACAATTCCCACATCATTCTTTCCAGGAGAAACGCCATACAGCGCTCTCGCGGGTAGTTCATAAAGGTCTCTGTGTTATAGTCCGTCGACTTCAAGGGATTTCAAGGTTTGCTAAAGTCATTTGAACTCTATGCAATAATTCACCAACAACAAGTCACGGAGCCCCAAACTTGCGCAAGATTGATAACAACTATATTAAGTCAACAAGCTGCGAATCCTGTCGTTTATCTCTGCTTTGTTTATACTTCTTCACTCTTATCCAATTTTTCGAAATACCAGAATAATTTATCAATTGGCACGAAAGAAAAGGTCCTGCTTTGTCATAGAAAAGCCAGAACTCTTCATATTACTCGCAAGAGAAAGGAATAGATTCAGGGCTAGCTCGTCATAAATAGCAGCCCTATTGAAACCATGTATTCATTCGATTATTTCTATAGCTACGTTGTCCCAGAATGGGAAATATCTCAAATCAGCCCTCCCAAGAATAATTAATATTCATCGCTTGGGTTTCCATACACGTGTGCCTCATGTTCTTCTTCTTCCTTTGGTGCATTTCTTTCTTCGAATTAGTGGCAGGCAGTCGTTCGGCAATTGTCTCTGTTTCATTCTGTCGGCAAGTTTCGAGTCTGGGCTGAAGCTACGTCTGCTTTGGCTGCTTGTCTCCACATCCACGTCCAGCCAACCTGAAGATATCAGCAGAGCATTATTTTGGGAAGCAATCAGACCGCTGAATTTCAATAAACTTACCGTCATATTTTCTTTTGCCTAAATCATCTTCCTTGAATTGTGTCACTGGGTTGAATTGCAAGATCCACTCGCTAAAGGAAATGTCGGCAATTTCCGAGTTGAAATCAATGGAGTAATCTGGCATTGACGAGATTTGCGAGTCGCAGGATCTCTGAATCATTACTTTTAGACCTCTGTAGCCAAGATATGCCAAGTGAAGCTTCTCCAACGATATTTCATCTGCCAAGAATTCCCATATCAATCGCCATGGTGTGGGGTTGCTTGGATCTAAATATTGATCTCCATTTGTCAGAGTCACCAGTTCTAAACTTAGAGCACGCAAAGTTGCCTTCGCTGATCTTATGAAAGTCTTCAGTGTGTCAGGCTGGACTTGAATCCAGTGAAGGCGGAGATCTTTCAGCTGAGAAAGCACAATTGTTTGTGAAAGACGCGAAAAAATTGCCTGACTCATATCACGTCTAGCTCCACACCACTGGGAAAATTCCAGGACTTTCAATCTTGACGAGACTGTGAGCAAGATATCAATCCATGTATAGCGAGTTGACATCTCCGAGACTTTGCCATGGCAAATACATAAGTGAAGAAACTCCAACTGTTCTAGACTTTCTGAAAGCGAGATATAGTTTTCTTCGGTGACGAAGACATTCGGCGAGATCGAGCCGCAAAAGATGGTGTCGCATGTGTGAAGCGCTTTGATTTGATGACTAAACCCATTGAGGCTCTTCAAGAGCCGCGACAGTCCTATTGTGTTGATATCTGCGACTTGGCCCCTTTGTAAAAGACCCATCGAACTTGGGAAGGCCCGAAATTCGATCTTATTTCGAAGGTCTGGTAAACCAAGGCATTTGACCACATTTTGTCGTTTGTCGAGCAAAAAGTCAGTAGGGTAATGCTTCAGCCCCATGGACTTGAGATTCTTCATGTGTGCGAAACATTCTGAGAACACTTGCGCACATTCATTTGACTCAGCAAGACTCAAATGGTCGGAAACTATCTCTTGGTAAAGTGTGAATCGAGACGAGGTGTCGTCCTGGTAGCCTTGGTAAGGCTCTCTTCGGTTAGCATATTTTTCAAACATTGGCTGATCCATGTTATGCATCCCCTCGAAAACGGTAGGTATCATCCATATCTCCTCTATATTTGCGGCGAGGGCTTTATTTCGAAACAGATATTTTAACTGCCGGATGCTCTCGCTCGTTGCCATACAGCATATACTTTTAAAGTAACGATCAGCAAAAAGACGCCATGAAGTTTCGTATAATGGACGACAAGTTGATCTGAGACTAAGCCATTCTGAATGGTCTAGGTGGCTGCAGACTATGTCTAGCAATTCATTTGGCAACCTCGTGATCGACATAGTGAGAGTTTCGAACGGCTGACAAGAAGGGAAGGGAGAGAAAGAATTCTAGCAATGAAGAATCTGCTAACGGTTGGCTGGGAACTGTTTCGCTCGTGACTTAGGCAGCGACCCTACGGCCCCGGGAGCCAGAACAGCGAACCCTACTGGCAAATATTTGTCAGGAGGAACATACAACTGAACACAAGACTGTGCTATGTTGTTTTTTGTAGCAGCCGCTAGCCTTGCGGCCCCGGGGGCGGGGCGGGCGCCAAGATTTGTCATTATCAACTTTCGATCAAAGATCTCGTCTCTCAACAATACCCATATGTCAATTGAGACCCTATATTGCGATATTACGGAATAAAAAGAACAGCATGAAGCTGATCAAGGCTTTCCTTGCTGCCACTGTCTTGGGGAACACCGGATTTGCATATCAATTCTGAACCAAAAGCAAAGACACCAGCGGCTCTCTGCGGCATGTGAGCAGGATGCTACTCAAAGGGGCAGGTATAGTGTGTTTGTGTATATTAGTTTACTTTATGACAGATAATATCAGTGTATTATTTGCATGGCTCCTCCGCAAGCAGTTTCCTAAATTATCGGACTCCTGCGGTACCAGGATACAAAACTATCCAGTATATAGCTCAGGTCTCAAGGGCTGACCAGCTTTAGTATCGACAGGGTAGAGATTCCTCAAATCGAAGGACAGTCATTGGGCCCGGAGGAATGCGTTCTTGCACAGAGAACGGACCTCATTGGATCATAGCCAAGGTTACACTATATTGAGGCATCTAGGCTCCTTCTTTCCAACATAATCTTTATAGGGTGAACCTGGGGCTATACGTGCTAGTCTCCAATTTAATTGGACATAAGACATCGTACGCCTTACACTTTTTTTTTGCGCTGGTACTTGTAGTCTGGCTGCTCTGTATATCCCTTGTTCTTATCACTTTTCGCTGAGACCGCGACTCTTGGCCTCAGCTACGGCCTCCATCATTTCAATGCAGCTGGCCCGAAAAAGATATCTCCGCTCCCATGGCTTGTGTCTATGAGATGAAGTCCCGTTGTCACAGAGATCAAGGAACAGTGTCACCAGACCTCGTGCCCAAACCGGCTTCGAGATTCTCGAGTGTCGGCCACGCTTAGACCACGTTGGCGCTATTCTACATGATCTGACGGATTCTGGGCCTGATCAACTTGAAGAAATTGAAACTTGAATCGGGGATATTGTCGATAGCAGGCGCGAGGACCCGCCCCCGCGCTCTCTACGGCTACGATCCCGTGCAGCGGGTACTTACTCCAAATTCAGCCCAAGGTCTCGTCTGTGACTATCGCGAAATCGCGCAGAGGTGCACACGTTTTTCGAATCGTCCAGCAGGGCACGTCATCGGAGTCCGGAATATCCTTCCCTTTCCAAGCCACGCTATTACCTCATCTTTTCGCCGGTCGGAATCCTCTTCCAATCGCGAGGGCGCCGAGAGGAACAGCCATCACGTAAGACCCCCACCACCGGTATGGGGCCGGGTGAAGAGATTTTGCGCGGGAGATCCACCGCGTCTGATGATTCGCTCTGGGGAGAAAACGTGCCAACAGGTCCCTTTGGGTCGAGCCCATCCACTTATATCATTACCCCGGTCGATCCAGGCACCTGGAGCGGTGACCGGGCCGGCGTAATTGGCGGTAGGCAGCCCGGGGGGTTCTCGAGATGCACGAAATCAAAGCCTGTTCGTGGCTCTGGTCTGTCTGTGCGGGACGTGGGCGAAAATCCCCCGGACTCTAGCCATATTTTTATTCAGACAAACTCTGGTTGGGGTGACGGCACGTCTAGAATAGAATGCAATTGAGGCATTTAACTTGGGGTTGCGAAAGGTCCCCAGGCTTTCCATGACACATCGCATTCCAGGATTTGATAATTGCAATTCCATGATATTCGACACTGAGCACTCAAATGAGCACATGGTCTGTGGAAGTGTTGGAGTATTGGAGCCTCATAGAGCCATAGTCTGGGCAACGGAGAGAGCAACGGCACCTTAAGACAAGGACAGGTGACCTACCTGCTCAGGTGACTTGGATCGATACCCCTTGATGACTGCGCCCCTGGCATGTCTCTCCCATTGACTCTGAATAGTCTGTAGTCTGTAGTCTGTTGCTTTTTTTAATTTTTTTTTTTGTTTTAACCAGGAACAAACAAGTCACTTGACGAGGCAATTAATCCTATTTTCGGCCCGCATGACGCAGCGGATTTTTTCCTGTCGGCTTTGCCCTCGGAAAGAGGAGTCCCAGAGGGCGATTCATGCCAATCACGGCGCCTATTGCCGGCGTCTTAGTCACGCCTGGGGAGCGAGCGGGCGTCAAGTGGAGCTGCTGGGCTTCGAGACCACAGGTTCCTTCCAGACCAGACTCCGCCTATCGTCGGCCTTGACTGGTTTGTCGCAGAACCTTGTTGCATCCCAAAAGAGGTTCCAGATTTAGAATCCGGGAGAAATTAATTTGCAGATTTTTGGCTCGGATTTAAAGCGCACAAGTTCCCCGGATTTTCGTGGCGCCCATATTCGCTCGACTTCGCTAGATCTATAGTTGGTCCATGGCGACGGTGAGTGCTCCCTGGTCATCGGAACATCCCTTGCTGGTTATCGAGATAAGCCCATTCCTCTTATCTCTCTGCCCCACGATTCAACTCCAGCTCCAGCTCGCGTCTTGCCCTCTCTTTAAACCATCCTAACTCTTTTCTTTAGCGTTCTTTTTCTTTTTCTTAAATCTAGAGTCTCCAGACCACCATGTCGTCTCCTATCCCTTCTTCCACCCCGACTTCCGAGGCTTGCAATGGCGACACTCTCCCAGCTCGTCCCCTTCCAAAGCTGTTCAACAGCCGCGATGGATCTGGTCCTGGCACCCCCATTGGCTTCCAGCGTCCTCACAACAAGCACCTCGACCATGCGGTCGATGCTGCGCTGCGCCATCCATCACCCCAGCCCACCCACTTGGGAGTACCGGGCACCCCGCACCAAATCCTGGCCGACGACCCCGGCTACATTGCTGCGACCTTCGAGGGCAAGCAAAAGCAGATGGAGCAAGGTATGCGATTCATTAACCTCTTGAAGTGGCATTGAATTCTAAAATCCTGCAGTAATGGACCAATTGGAGCAAAAGGGCTTCTTCCCCACCGATTTTGTCGAGCCCGAGACCACCTGGTTCTACAACCAGCTGGGCATCGACGACACTTACTTCCAGACCGAGACCGTAGAGTCAATCGCAACTCAGATTCTCTCCCTCTATGCCGCCAAGGTCGCTGCCTACGCTCGCGACGATAAGCAATTGGAGATCCGCCTCGACAAGGAGGCTGAAGACCACGCTGTCTACATCGATACCAGCCGGCCCGGTGTTTCCACGGTCGACGGACCTCGCTACGAGCAGCGAATCGATGAGAAGTACCTCAATATCTCCAAGGGAGCTGATAGCTATCGTGTGGAAACCTTCCGTTCGCCGACTACCCTGCCCGGCGATAACGGCCAGCAGCTGCGTTGCTACTTTGTGTACAAGGCCCAATTCGCAAACCCCAACCCTTCTCCCAATGAGACAAACATTGATATCATTGGTGAAAAGCGTTTCCTGCAGAAGGCAACTGACAACACCAAGGCGCTCTACTCAGAGATCATCACCACCGCTGTCAGCCGTACTGGTCCTGTGATCGAAATGTTTGAGATCGAGGGTAGCCGTGAGAAGCGATTGGTTATTGCCTATCGCCAGGGCTCTGCTATGGGCATGTTCAGTGCTTTGTCTGATCTGTACCACTACTACCGCTTGACTAGCTCCCGCAAATACGTGGAGCAGTTCTCCAACGGAATCACCGTCATCTCGGTCTACCTCCGTCCTTCCGCCAACCTTGACATTGCTTCGCGCTACCCTCCCATTGAGGCTGCCATCCACCAGATTATGAAGGAGGCCTCTCTCTTGTACTGTATCCCCCAGAACCGATTCCAGGGCCATTTCGCCACCGGTCGACTCAGTCTGCAGGAGACCATCTACGCCCACAGCGCCTGGGTGTTTGTACAACAGTTCCTGAACCGTCTTGGTTCTGAATACACTTCCCTCGCGGCTCTCCTTGATTCCAACAACAGCGTCCACGCGGAATTGCTTTCCAAGATCAAGAAGCGTCTGCGCACGGAAACTTTCACCGCCGACTACATCTTCGAGATCATCAACAACTACCCCGAGCTCATCCACAAACTTTACCTGGACTTTGCCAACACTCATTATGTGCAAACCCAGGGCGGCCCACGCGGCGACGACTTCTTGCCTACCCTCAGTTACCTCCGTCTGCAGGTGGACGAGGTGCTGGACAGCAACAAGCTGAAGCACTTGATTCGCAGCACGGCTGCGAACGAGCACGACGAGATGGTCATGACCTCATTCCGTGTTTTCAACGCCTCCATCCTCAAGACCAA
>KZ119514.1:0-27389 GCA_002153405.1 Mycosphaerella populi pn0402
TCGTTATACATGGTCACACAGATGAAGAGCTCAGTCTCGCGGGCAGTAGTCCCGATCTCCTGACGGAGCTTGTAGCCTCGCTTTGTGAAGTCGTCAGGGTCTGAAGTCACGGCTGTGTAGCGCATGTGGGTGAATTCACGCTCATCGCGACGCGGGAGGAAACTGTGGAGAATAGTAGGGATTTTGCACTCCAGGATAAGTTCGCCGTTGATCAGCTGGACTTCTTTCTTGACAATATGGGCCTCGCGAACACCTCGGCGAGCCTGTTTATCGGGGGCAGGACCATAGTGCAGGTTGGGGTCTACCATGCTGGCCTCCTCGTCGTCTTCTTCGAGAGACACCTTGGCCATCTCATCCTTCTCATCACCCATGACTGTAGAAGTCTCACTCATGAATGATCGGACACTGCTGCGGGAAGTGTGGTGTACTGAGCGGGGACCGCCTACGAACGGATCCTCGCCATCGCCAATGTCGATGCTGGAGTCGGCCACTGAGGACGCAGCTGGTCCTGAAAAGAGTGGAGCCGGAGGAAGAGGTCGTCTGGGGCTACCTCCGTAGCGTGAACTGGGAGTACCTGGTCGAGGGCTACCATTGATATCTGCGCGTTCGTAGCCAACACTGGACACTGACGGAGGGCGAACATGTCCTGGGCTCCATGGGCGAATGGGTGAGCCTGCTCTAGGGGGAATAGACGGATAGACTGAGTCTGCGAGGCTTGCTGTGGGAGGTGGGATGTTAGGTGCACCGCTTAGGCTGGATGCAGGACGCGATGGTGATGTCGCGCTCGGAACTTGGTAGAATCGTGGATCGTAACCAGCTTCTTGTCTCGTCCTATATCGCGTTCGGACATTAGTTCGCGGTCGCTGAGGATAATCCATTGTGACGGAGACAGGCTCGTTTGGCGATGTTTGAGACCCAAACGTGGAAATGTCATAAACAAGTACTATAAACGTATTGTTTACTGTCGATCCAGTATGAAATCACCAACACGAAACAAAGAGCCCTCAGTCCAATCAGAGCGCACTTGTCTCAGATAGCCAATCAACCACTGCAAGGTACGGTTGATACCCCCAAGGGGTGCCCATGTAGGCAAGGGATGCATGTGGTTGTCAAAGGGGCAACGCGAGGAATGTGTCTGGGAATAAGGTTGCATTTAAGAACCACGGGGAGAACTTACGAGCCGACGTCGGAGTATTCTGGTTGGTAGTGTGATGATGTTGGGCTTCCCCCTAGGTCGCCATAATCTTCACCACTTGTGGGCAACAGGCGCATGGTTGAACCATTCTGTCGAGTGGGCGACTCGGCATCACTGAGAAAGGATGTGGCTTCGTTATCAAAGTACGCCGGAGGCTCGTCTCCGTAGGTAGACGGCGGGTGACGGTGCATGATGTGCGGAATGTGTCTTCACAGCTCAATTGCTCATAGTAGTTGGCGCTGTTAGAGTTCTGGTTTAATGAAGCCTATGGTAGCTTCCTAGTTGCCGGCACGGAGGAAGACGATTAATTGGCCTAAGTTGATTGATCCGTCAGTACACAGTTCTTCGACGGGGAATGTGGATACACCAGAGGAATGTGGGCTAACTCACACGAACAAAAAAGCTTGAGATGGCAAGAAGTGAAGTTCCGGACAATTGAGAGAAGAACCAAGTGCGGAGCTGGACAACAGCCGGGTTCGTCCGCTCGATCAACAAGAGGCGGAGGTGGGTCCGTTTCCACAGCAACGCCAACTTCCCGTCAACCAACTTTGGCTGCTTCAGTTGTTCCATTTCAATTTCAATAATCGGTCAATCTATTCAGTGCAATTATTTCTGTTCTAGATAGATTAAAAAATATCTTCTTTCATTTGTAAAAGGATGATGACCAACAACAATAGATCTCCGCTACTATAAGCACTGGCCCTAAGTTTGTTTATCTCTTATCTTATCGGGATCCTCTTGTGTACCTAAGTAAACCGCAGGAACGACGTCCAAGCTTTACAAAGTTAGTCTGTAAGTCATTTTCCTCCCAGAATCACCACGGCACCCATAGGTGGACCACCTAGGTGCCTCTTTGCCTCATTCTTCCTACTTAGAGATTACAAGTACCCATGTATGAGCTGTGCCGAAGTTTACTTCAGTGGTAGGTATCATTCAAAACGCCGCACAAACGTAAATATGAGGAACATATTCACAATTGTGAAGCGGGACGGTTGTTTCCACTGTTTCCTGCAATAAAATCAAGAAAGTGTCGAATAATCACATATAAGAAGTACCCGAAGAATGGAAATACTTCCATCGGGCCAGTGTACATAAAAATAAACACGCCCTCGACAGATGGCCATGCTATGCTTGTTGTGAACCAAAGAAGCATAAAAAGTATAAAGAGAGCCGGGAGGGCAGTTCTTCCCTGGGATAAAAGCGGCTCTATGGATAATGAGAACAATATTACACCAAATAAGCCGAGGAGGGGTGCTAGGAAAGTCCCAAACTCAATCCATTCACCGAATATAAACCCGGCGAGACTATCAGTTTGAAAAGTTATAGCACGAACGTATATAATTATGAAAATGAGATTGAAGTAGACCAAAGCGGCTTTCAATGTTGGTTGATGAAGATCCCAATCATTATCTGGATCCATAGGATCTTGGTTGATTGGAGAATGTGGTAAACGTTCTTGAAAGGTTTGTGGCGAATGAGAATCATGGAATTGGCCTGGCATGACTTCTATATCCGATTCAGTACTATTGACTATAATCAAACATTAGAATCATGCCTTTTCGGAAGGGACACACAATAAAATTGAAAATTCTCTTACTCTCCGAGAAGCTCTCCAGCAAAGAGACCACTGGAGCTATTAGGAGAAGAACAGATACAACCTGCCCAAAAGACCAATCGTAATTATCATCAGGAACATGGAAGTTAAGAACTTCTGATTGTCTGATAATATGGATCACATTGGTAACGCCCCAAGTGAAGGACACAATAAGCCAAAAAACCTAGTTCAAAGTCAACCAAAGCTACTTTCTGATTACATCTCCTGGACAGTATTACCTCCAGATACAACGAGCACCACTGGTCTAAAAGAAGACGCCCCATAAGAAAGGTTGACAGAAGTGGCAGATATAACAAATTCCATCGTAGGGTTCTCTTCTTAGAGGAGGCCGAAAAAGAGTATAGATAGACACGCCGTAGCAGCCTTCGGCATCCTCTGCTAAGGAAAGCCCTCAATCGGCCAAAAACACCAACTGAAAGATACTTATACAACTTTGCAACTCGGGTGCCAAATCCAAAGAGTATGAGCAATATGGATACCACCATAGATGGAAACGCTCCGTTTGTAGTTGGTGTCACGTTCATGAAGCATAATGCATAATCATTTGGGGCTGGTACCATCTCATAACCTGGTTGTTGATAATCGCAATCTGAGCAGAAGGCCCAATAATAATTTCCAGTGAGCCCAAGGCCTATCAGCTCAAGAATAGCTAGTGTTGCCATTGCAACAATCCGCCATCCTCTTTCGATGCCATTATTGTAAAGATGGTTCCTTAGAAACGTAAGACATGATAAATGCGTTATGCAAGAGAACCAAGCAAGATGAACAAGGATAATCCAGTAATAAGTTGCCAACCCAGAACGGAGCTGCACAAAGCCACTTATCAAGATTGCCAAGCCAGTCACAACTTGAAGATCACTCATAGCAACAATTGACTACTTGAAGATTGTAATCAGCGACGGTGATATGAGTAATAGCATACATCAGTAACTTACCTTCAAGAAGAACAATTCGATTTTCCTGTTTGTGCGAAACCGGACACTCTTAATTAGTGGAATGTGTTTCAGTGCACCACGCAGGCTTTGTAGAAAGACTCTGTCCACGGGATTAGGTCTGGACAATTCTCCTACCCCCTGGCCGTTCACTCTAAAGGGATCATTTGCGGGCTCATGGATCATGACATAATATACCATGATCAGCAATATTGCCAGTCCTGCAGTCGCGACATAATTGATGATCACCTTCATGTGTCAGATACTACCGATATTCCAAAGATATCAGTCATACTCACTCCAATGCCTGTGATATCATTATTAGAAGGCAGGGGAGGTGCCGAAGCCTTACAAGAGATAGGAGGCGGTGACATGTTGAGGATTTCCGCACTTCAATGTTGTTCCCGAGGTCAGGACTCTTTAGTGATGGCTCGTATTAGTACGTGGTGAGAATATATGGCTGAATCAGGGACGTCTGACTAGCATATGTACCAACCAATCGACTAGGTGGCCCCCACCGAGGCTGCCGCCTATTATACGATCGTGCATAATCATGACGAAACCTACCATCGAGGCAATTCATTGTTATGCTAGACTAAATTTGCGGCTGAGTTGTAGATCTGTCCAAAATGGCCAATGGGGAAAGTTTGTCGAAGATCCTCTCGCCCAGGAATCCCAATGTTTATAGCAGGGCATGTAGGAAAGGTCAGGGCCTGGGCAGCCATAAAAGGCCGAGACTCGAGAAAGGGGCAACTACGACTAATCTGATTGGCACAAATTTATTTGCTTTTTGCACACTGCCACAAGGCAGCAACAAGGACTTGAAAAGCCTGGACTGGGTTAGTCTTGGGCCATGTATGATCGTTTGACGAATCCTAGTCTCGCTGTCGCTCAGATCCCTTCTGATCAGTTTATCATTTCAGACAAAGTACTATGATCAGCGCCCCTTCCTGGGTACTATTTATGATGTCTCAGCCTTTGATCTGCAAAATCGATGTTTCTTATGCGGCGGGTTGCAAAAAGGCAGCGAAAAATGCGTCGATCGCATGTCCGCTGAGCTTACCTCATGAGGGATAAATTTACAGAGATAATCGGTCCACGGGTGTTTATCCACTCACATAGCGTCTTTGACGCCCAAGTCTGCTAATACCTGCGTTCGTGCATATAATGTCTAGTACGTACGGAGTAGCTGAGGTGTATAGATTCCTAGTTTTGTGGGGGGATACTCCTATATGGTGAAAATAGTACTAGCATGTCCAAAAGCTTCATGCACATAAGGCTGCTCAGCTTCAAGATAGAACAATCATGAGACCTCCATCTTCAACTCCTTCATGTGCTACTACTCCGCGGGTCTCTCGGTCGGTGCTACATTTTCCAGGCTTTTACTCAGGATAGTGTGGCTCCAGCCTAATCTTCACTCAGCTCATATGGGTACCTACAATTCTCCATTATACTGAGCACCGATCGCACAGGCTATACACCATAGTATCTGGATAGTTTGCCTTTTCTCCTGTTCTAATACCATATTTCTAGCTTTCGTTCACTATAGGTAGTCTAGAACAAAAATCAATAGATCTCCTTGAAAAGATTAAAATATACCGGGAAATGGATCCCATATGGAAACTTGTGTAAAGATTTTACTAGTGGGTAATTTTAGCGCCAACCGTAGGGGCAACTATGACATCCAATTTCGTCGTCTACATGCAGGTCACCTTCCTGTGGCAGGAGAGGTAAAGACTGCTGGTTGGCAGTCAAAAGTCGTGCTTTGTACTAGTAGCAATATGAGCTCCGTATGGTAAAACTACATTTCATTTGTCGGTTCCACCGCAAATAGAAACAGAATGCATTAGTCGTAATCATAAACTCGAGTAATCACAGCAGACTTGGAACAGTCAACCACCAGCGACGCCAACAAAGCCTAGTAGTACTTCCAATCAAAATAAAACAGAGAACGGATAAATTCATGCCATACTAGTTAGATAAAGCCATTGCCCGCCTAGGGCCAATTATGTTTTCAGCTGGTTACCACCACTCCCATTTCATCGACTCGAGAAGCTCGCTAGCGAGGCTTCTCACTTCCATCGTAGTAACTTTTCTTCCAGGGCTCCGATTTAAACGCCCTCGTTGAGAAGAGGCTCACGCTCGCGGTCAGAAGCCGCCGGGTGCGCAATGCGACGGAACAGACTATCACGGCCTGTGTACGTGGTGGCAGACACGTAGAGCGAGGAGATGAGGAAGACCGCGAAGATGACGAATGCAAAGATCCACTGCAGACCAATGATCTTGATAGCAACCTGCTGCACAGCAAGGGCTATAATAAACAATTAGCACTCCGAAACGGTACTCAATACGTGAGGGACTCTCCAATGAAAACTTACATAGAGTAAGGAAACTCAAGCTGTAACCCAGGATATAGTCATTACGGGCAAAGACCTTGACCAGGCCTAGGATAAGGATAACCCAGATAAAGACATTAGCAAGGATCCGGCCAGGCAGCTTGTGGCTGTTGACGGCGACAGCCCCGTTCCAGAACAGCGCGGTCAGGGTCCAGGCGTAGGGGCCTGCAACGGCGGGGAAGTGCACGAAAGCTGGCAGGCGAGCGTGGCGCCAGTAGGCGATCGTCTGGTTGATGAAGTGCGCGGCTAGGATGACCTCTGCGCCCCAGAAGTAGTTACGGGTCCATAGCAGCACCCAGGCGAGGGTGAAGAGGTTGTGCAGGATAAAGTGGCCGGCTACATTAGCAGCGGAGGATACGAGAGCTGCTTCCTTATGGAATAGGTGCCAGACGTAGCTGAGCTGGGAGAGCAGAAGTAAGATCCTGGTCGGTGATTAGTTTCTTGTCTTATTTCATATTATAAGAGTGAACTTACCAGTAGATGCCAGTGATGGTGGCGTTCTGGCTAAAAGGTGTGGGATGCTTCTTGGCATTCTTCCAGAGCTTCTTGCCCTTCTTCACATCATCTGGGGAGTGGAGCGAGTAGTAGATGCCGACGATGACGAGCAGGGCCCAAGTAAGAGGCACCAGAACACGGTAAGTGTTCAAGGCATGGGCGCTGTGAGTGTCCCGGCGGGAGAAGGGGTTGTAGAATGGCATGGCGGAGGGTGATGGGAGGGGGAGAATGACGAGCGACGGTGATTTTTATAAAAACCCGCAAGGTTCACAGCTGCTCTCGTCCGCCCCGCACGATGGCTGCGATCCCACCAGTTAAAACGCGCGGCCTGCAGTGGCGCTGCATTGCGCGACGTCAGTGATGTCAAGCTTTAACCTAACCGCGCAAAACCGGCTGCGAGAGTGTCGCATGACACTTTACTTGGAATGGAGAGGGTGGGTCGTCCAGCTCCATCTTTTCTGATATTCTATTGCGAGTGGCTGGGTCTGGTTAAGGACTGTCTGAACAGACGAGCGAAAAAAAAAAGGGAAAAAAAAGTCAGAATGAAGGCCCAGGATCGAGGCAAGACGAAACAGGGGGCTTGCATTGCGCACGAGCAGGTGCTACGAAGCTGTGCGTTGAATGGCGCAACTACATATCGGCGCGCACGGCCATGGAGATCGTCTGGGGTTGAGACCTCGGGAGCTGGACAGTTGCTGATCATGGAGATCCGCATCCATGGTTCATGGCTTCTGCAACCTCACTCAATTTTCAGACCCCGAACCCAAAAGAATACACAATTCCCACCATTTGCCTGTGTTAATACCCCTGTTCTATAGATATATAGAGTTCCAAGCATCGATGAGGCCAATAACAGGTTAGAATCTAAACTGCAGGGTATCAATCAATAACTATGCCCATAACCATCCTTGACAATAATATAACCAGTAATTACTGCCGCGCAACACGTACAGCCTCCACGATGCGCCCGTGAATCGACGCCGGCGCCACCACCATGCCATGACAACCGGCCAATGTTCTCCCCAACCCACAATCCACTGCCCGCCCCTCCAAATCCGTAACCAAACACCCCAGCTCCTGTGCAAGTAACATACCCCCCGAGTGATCCCAGATCTTCGATCGATAGCTCTCCTTGCTGGGCACCTTCACAAACGCATTACACCCGCCCTGCACCGCAATCGCCACATACCGCATCTGCGCAGACCACAAATCCACAGGATTCGGCCACTCGCACCCCAACACCCCCGCAACAGCCTCATGCACCTCCCGGTTCTGCGACGACGTCTCCCGCGTATCAACAAGCTTCACCTCCTCCCCCCGCCGAACCTCGCGAACCCGCTCCAGCGCCCGTCCCGCCTGCAACGCGCCCGTCCCCAGAGGCGCTATCCACGCCCCCGCCCCCCGAATCGCAGTCAACAGCTGCCCGTGTCCGTCCCGATCAACAATCTCCTCGCCCACTATCCCACCCGTAATGTCCAGGTTCGGACACCCCAGCACCCCGACAACCTGCTCCCCATCCTCTACTAACGAAAGACACACCACGTACTGCTGCCCCTTCATGTACGTCGCCGTCCCGTCAACAGGGTCCAGCGTCCACGCCCGTCTCCCGCGCCCGCACTGCCCGGCCGCGCCGAGGTCGATCAGCGAGAGCATCTCCTCCCGTGAGGAGGGCGTGTTGAGCAGCGCTTCGCTGGCTGCGTCGTCTAGATGCGTGGTTGTGGCGAGTTCCCAGGTGCGTTCGAGGAGAGTTGGGTCTGCGCGAAGGGCGCTCGAGTCTTCTTCGCCGACTATCTCGTCCGTGGGGAAGGCGGCGTGGATTGCGGCGATTATGGAGGCTTGGGCGGCGAAATCGGCGATTGTTACGGGGGAAGAGTCGCTTTTGTCGAGTTGGCCTTTGTCGACCACTGAGAGGAGGCGTTTTGTGAGGAGGGCGGCGCGTTGCACCGCTAGGCTGGCGAGGTGCAGTTCTTTTGTGTAGGTTTTTGAGGCGGCCATGTTGGGCAATTGGGCTGACAATGAGGTTGGGATTCTTTTCAAAGACGTAGTGTTCTTGTCCTGTGAGGTTTCTTTTTTTTTTTTAAGGGGTTTTGAGGAAGATTGGAGAGATTGATGGTATGTTTCTGGTTGGGAGGTTGGACTCGGAGATGCGCCGGTGTGCTGAAGGGTCGAGGGTTCCACCCAGGGCTGATCAGTCAGCCGATCCACATGACGTTTTAATCTAGATTTTATCTTGACGTAGAAGGATGAAAAATGTGTCGCTATAGAATTTAAATGTGTAACAATGTTTAACAAAGTGGCTAATAGAAAGAGAATACAGGGCGAACGAGAGAAACGCAGGACGCTCGAATGCATAGGTATGATTCTGTGGTGTGCTCCAAGGTCCTTTACTTGAAGATCCCTATGAATGTTCTGGAAGATATAGAAGACAAAAACATGAATGAACGTATTGACATGTCTAAAGGGAAGAAACGAAAAAAGACAACGAGGTGAACTAAATAGGAAGCTGAACTGGAAAATGCCGATTCCCAACGAATTCTCATGATTGATATCTCATTTTGACCACAATCCTCCCAAACAAATCAATTTGAAACGGAAATAAAGAATATCCGAGAATATGCGCAGTAAGTGTACTAGTAATACCTATGTTCAAAGGATGAGGAGAATGCGCTGGAATGATTTCCCAGGAACCGAGGCACCGTGGACCCTATTTGGGCGTGCATATTTTCCTCTGTGAAGAGATAGTCGGGTCCGACGGGGGTACTGTACCCAAGCCTAGACAAAACTGACTGCAGCTTTGCCAGCGAACTTACATTCCCTGCATCCCACATATCCTCAGTGGGTATGAGCCGTGCCCTGATTACCACGGCATTCTCAAAGGCCACTCTTGCATCTTGCAAATTGCAATGCTCATTCTCTTCTAGGGAAATTCCAAGGAGGTAGAAACTCAGCATGGAGTCTGTATTGAATTGACGGTCTTGGGAATAGTCGAATGTGGCGTCTATGCGTTTTAAGCGAGCACATAACTGACGTGCAGCAATCTCCATGTCATTGTACCGCGTTTCCCATCGGAGACATCTGATCGCTGTATGCCAAATCATGAAAGTTTCGGTGCTGAACAATGACAGCTCCCTGTCGATGGTGTGGAGAATGGGAAGTGTTTGATTCAAAGGTCTACCCTTGAAATAACCAAAGAATCCACCAACGCTGTTGTGTGGAGAACCAAGCCTTATACGAGGAAAGCTGGCTTGATTGTAGGAATAATAGGTCTGAGCATTATCTAGACCAATCTTTGATATCCACAGCGCTCGGCAATAGGCATCAAATGCCAGATACAAGTGACCCTCAGGATCTAGAGGTAAATTCCACAGGGACTCTAGCATTAATCTTCTGTGATCATCCGGAGGCAAAATCACATTCGTGAGCTTTTTGAGACTATCGGTTATTCTCTCAATATAATAATCCTGTCCAGAGCTCTGAACAAGAAGCAAAATTGCAATAATATCGGAAATTTGACGATGATGTCGATTGCGAATAATCGACTCATGGAAAGGGAATGTTTTTTCCAGCAGCTGTGCGGTGAGATTGAGATCTTCCTTTCCTAATTCAGTCAAAGCACCTTGAACCATATTGTGTACTCGGCTCAGGTTAGATAAGTCCCGTCTGAGCTCTGGGCTTCTTGCATGAAGACCTTGGTCGTTTGGTCCCCAGGTTCCGTCTTGGAAAGATTTTGCAAAATGAACCTGGGCATAGAATAAGATTCGCTGGAAGTTCTTGAATTGATCGGGCTGGTTTAGGGTTTCGATGTGGCAGGGGAGATGAATAAATGAGAGGGCTCTGCGCAGTGTGGTCTTGGGCCCTCCCAGGCACCCGTTCTTTCTCTTATGATGACCTCTAGCTCTGCAAAGATCCAAAAGAATGCCATTTGCAAACACCAAGCAGGTCCAAGGTGCCGTTAGCTCTACATCGAGGTTGGTCTCGTCCCTGACGAATAATACTTCTTGATCAATGAAATTTTTGAAAACGCCATATTTGTCCAGCGTGGACTGGACTCTATTAGTATTGGAGGTTTATTAGTTTCATCCCGAGAGTTCCTTGGATTTTATTTGAATATGTCGCTTACAATTGTTGGGAGACGGTCCCATGTTGATCAGATGACAGATGTTGATGGATTTGTGTAATGTTCAAGTCTTCGATAAATCCAAGCCGTATAATGTCAAGATCAAGAGGAGAAGCAGTATGGATCTCATTGAATATAGGTGAATACAAAAAAGGAAACGATATAAAATTTTTACGATCGACCATTGTTTTGAACTGAGTGTATAGCATAGAATGATTGAATCCGAGTGCAAGTTTGAAGAGATCCGAGAGTCAGAGTTCTTTCGATGGGAATGATACCCTCTTAAAAGGCTCGAATTTAACCGCTTTTGCATGTTACAGAGGGCTAGTTAGGGAAAATTACTCCCTGAGTCCAATGACATAGTAAATGCGTCACTTGGCAAATCGAAAGGATATTTTAGCCAGTAGAATATCTAGTTCTGAGCATGGTACCTTGTCGAAATGCAATATGCAACAGCCATCTTGACGTGGCAGACTATGCATTGTTTGCTCATTTAATGTGATTGGGCGTCCAACTGGCCCGATAGCCCCCGAGTATGTCTGGCCACTGACATCGATTCGAGAAAGCGCTAATGTATATTTTTGTTCGCTTCGATCTGCAGCTAGTCGCATCGGAGTTTAGAGCGAATATGATAGACGGCGATTGGCTGGGGGCGCCATCTTTCGGTCCAGTTCTTTTGATACACATACAATTATATGGGACTGACAATGTCTCCAAGGGAATCGTAAATGTACAAACAACTCCAAGAATTCGGTTATAAAAGCAGAGACATTTCCCCCGAGATATCCATTCTTCAATCCAACATTCTTGTTCTATATCAAGTGATAAGCCAACCAAGAAGAAGCCTCCTAGGACCATTGTTACTGAACCTCTAAGTACAATGTCTCAAAACACAGCCAACGCCGCCGCCCTGCCCTTCAATGAGAACGAAGTCAGGCCAAAGACCCAATGGGGCAAAATTGTCGTCGCCTCTCTCCTGGGCGGCGTTACCTCCGTTGTTCTAGCGCCAACCATCGCAGCCTCTGCCCCTATCGGAGTAGGATGGCTAATCGCATCTAACGTCGCCGCCGGGGTCGTTGGATCAGTGACCACCAAAGTTGCCTCTAACGCCATTGGCGCCGAAGTAGCAGAGGTAGACTACAATCCGCACCGAGCTCAGCTACGCTTCAGGGTTGCGATAATCAATCACTTTGACATCCACCTTGACCCGGTCATCGATCTTATTCGCTCGAATTTGCCTGGGTCTTTGGGCCAGGAAACAAAGCTGAATACGACAGGCAGTCTGGTATTTCTAGACCATATGCTGAAAAACGCCGGACATGACAAGAGCTCTGTAGTCTTACGGTACCGCTATGATGTTATCCCGCAGGAGGGATGTCCTTCGCGGCCTGTTGAAGAAGGGGCGCCGCCATTACCTCTGCCGGTGCATCACGAGAACGCAACAGCCCAGCTTCGGTTGGACGAGCCGGGTGGTGTCATGGACGGCGTTGCTGGCGCTGTTGCTCGAGGTGCAGTCTTTGGGGGAGGAATTGGCTTTTTGGGTCAATTATTTGGTCATGCGGGGCCGTTGTTTGAAAGGATGTTTGTGTTGGATACGGCGCCGGGGATGAATATGGTCTTCTCGGCGGAGTCGATTAGTGCTGCGGCTGATCCACTTTGCAATTTGATACCGGGGCCTTCGTCCGAAGAGAGGGCGGCGTATTTTATTGAGCTTATTGCGGAAATTCAGCATCATATTCACCGGGTGTCGCAGTGCGCCATGAGTAATGGTGTCGGGCTTGTTTATAGAGTTGAGTTGGGGATTCATCATGAGGCTACTGCTTCTGCACCTGGGGCTACGGCCACGAATGAGGATGCGATTTGGAATGTTTGGGAGTCGAAAATTGGGGTTTAGGTGCTGGATAGTATAGGATTGATCATCAAGATCACGGAGGGGGGTTATTAAGGAGTTGCGACGATAGATGATTCGAGAGAAATATTCAGTATATTCACGACCACAGCTTACAGCCATGTCGAACAAGTGACGAATCAACGATCGTCTTTCCCGAAAAATAATAATGCCCTAGGTATATCTCGCGAACGCCAGAGAGAAAAGTAAAAAAGAAAAGAAAAGAAAATTAAAACAAATTAAAAGACGCCATCATAAAACTCATTCAATCACATCAGAACGGAGCATAAGCCAGCTCATATGCAAAAGCCAAGCTCATCTTCGCATGTTGCAGCATGTGATCGAAGCTAAGGTACTTGATCAGATCGTCCGTGCTGTGAATCTTCTTATCCGAATTCTCAAACTGCGACTCGATCACAAAGGCTGATGGGTATCCGAACCGGCTAGCAGATGCGTGGTCCGAGCATGCGTATCCGCACTTCGTTTCCACGTAGGGAATGTCACAGTACTGTGTAATGACCCGCTTAATGAACGAGGTCAGACCCTGGTCAACATAGTCGACAATCACCCCCACAGACTCCTTGAGCCCCGCGTCCAGGGTCCCCTGCACATATCCGGTCATGTCCTGCTGGAGCATGGCCTTGATCTCGCGCGACCCCTTCTTGTACTTGGAGTAGACAGCCTGCGAACCTAGCAAACCGCCCTCCTCGGCGGAGTACCAGTGGAACTCGATGGTGTTCTGCGCCTCGCCGGAGGCAATCGCCTCGGACCGCAGCAGGGCCCGCAGGGATTCGAGAATCGTCACTGTTCCACTGCCGTCGTCATCTGCGCCCGGTGCGGCGAGAATGGAGGGCAGAAATAGGTTGATGCTGTCTTGGTGCGCGCCCAGTACAACGGTGTGGTTCGATTGGCCCGGGATCCGCGCGATAATGCTAAATTGGCCCCAGGGATGGTCGAATCGCTCGGCTGTCGCGCCGTGCGAGGCGGCGCCGGAGTCGTGCAGGATGTCGCTGACTTGGCCGAGAAGCCATTCGGCGGACTGGATGCCCGTGTTCGATTTGTAATAGCGGGTGTGGTATGAGGTGAAATGCTCGAGGTTCTTTTTCATGTTGTCCTTTGATAGGGACGATAGCAGCGGCTCGATCTCTTTTTGGTGGATCACTTCTTCGGGGTAGTGCACGATGCGCTGGGTGTGGAGCGTGCCATAGTGCCCGGATTGGAACTCGTCGGTGACGTCGATGAAGTTGACGCCGTCCTGCCAGGGGGGTGGTTAGCTAGGTGCGTGTTGTAACGGGGGCAAGGGGGGCGACTCACGAGTTTCAGCGCCCACTTCTCTTCTTCGGTCACCCAGCGCGTGGTGTAGGGAGCTAGCTCGATCAGCCACTTGGGCTGCTGGGTGTTCTGCACGATGGAGGGACCTAGCGGCTCCTGCGGGATGACGGCCCCGAGGGCGGCTGCGGAGAAGGTTGAGGCGCTCAGCGCCAGGGGGGCGATGAACTTCATGATGCAGGGATGGTAAAAATAAGGTGGGTGTGGGAGGGCTGGCCTCAACCGGGTATATATAAGGAAGAAATAAGGAGCCTGAGGGGGCGGAGTTTAGGTCGTCTCAAGCTGGGAACCGGGGACGCCAAGGCCGCTATTTCGCGACCATTTTGGACCCCGCGCTAAGCCGGCGTTATTAATAGCAGGCCTTACTATCCCTTGTTGAGAATGCATTGCCAATGACATTGACCGGTATCCGACCCTGTTGATCTCTATCTGCTATGAGGCTGGGAGGTGTATCATATTTCTATGAGGCATGTCTAGATTTTGCATGTAATCTCCCCCCTAAGAATCCATCCACTTGGGCATAGATTGCGCGGGGATTGGGAGATCAAGTGGAGAAGCAGCCTCTCTCCACTTGGTCGGCTCAACGCGGATCTCGTGACTCACAGCCCAAGTCAGCCTTTGATCGGCAGAAATCACCTTCAATTACGCTGTGGATTCTGCACATTCCCGATTACTTTGTCGGTGCCTGGCTGGACCGCTTTGCAGGATCCGAGACCCTGGATGATCAATCGAACTCAGGCTTAGCGTCACTGTAGGGCTTTTTTAGAGTTCCAGGAACACGGCAGCTTTGCCCGTATTTGATAATTCAGGCTGCATGCGAGCGGCTTGGACCGTGGCCTTTGTCTGCCTCGCTGAAGGGCCGGACCTAACAGACTGTTTATATTTCGATTGATAGATCAACTAGGATATGATTGTAGACGAGATTTTATATAATTAAACGTACTAATTGCGGACGGAGATCACATGACATCTGAAAGGGGTGGGGGAAGGAGGTTTCATTATTGAAGTCGTAGTATCACTAGACAGGGCACTGAATTTGATCATTGATGAAATGTACAGCCTACATCTACGCAATATTTATATACCAAAATAGAACTTCCAATGAGCACGATCATAGGCCCTTTGCCTGATGGGCTCATAACCCAGTTGGAACAAGTGTATGATGAGACTATGCGGAGTGAAGCGGCTCCACTGGTAGAGGTCGGTTGGTGATCGAACTGATTATAAGTGTTGCCCAAAAATGTACGGATTTAAATTATCTTGAGAATCTGAGATGCTCCGAATTGCCCTGGATGAGACCCGCATCAGCCGATTTGTATTAGCACTGTATCGTAAGATGCTCGAAGAAGATACCATAGCATACTCAAAGCAGAGAGATGGATTCAATATTCGACCTGGTGGAAGATTTCTGTTTTGATTAAAAATATAAGAAAGCTATAGTCTATTTGAAGCTTCATCAATTGAATGAGTGGAAGAAGTGGTGCGCTTATGAGAATTGCTTTTTTGGGGGGAGCCTCTGAACGCCAATCATTTTGCAGGCGGCAAAGAAGCTACGTACACTCGACCCCTCCACGACCTTTCCAGAATATCTTATGTCCACCTTTGACCCAGGCCTCTCGATGAGCGCCTAGTCCTTAACCTGACCACCGAACGATGGTAACGTCATTTAGTGAGGGAAACCAAGGGCAGCAGATTGAAAGGAATTATGGTCACATCACGATAAACCAGACACGAAATGATACATATATCTCCGAGAACAAGATCTGCCAGGAAAACCGACGGGAAAGCCTACTTAACTCATTTGATTTTGATGAAATGCACACTCGAAGACTGGAAATTGACCCTGCCGGCTGTGAGACATGCCAGTGGCTCCCTCATCACCCAGATTACAGGGCATGGCTCGACCCGAAGCGGCTGTCTGAGCACCATGGCTTCCTGTGTATCAGTGGAAAGCCTGGAGCTGGTAAATCTACAATTATGAATTTTGCACAACAGACTCTATCTCAAACTTTCAGCGAGTGTAATAGGACCACAGTTGCTTCCTATTTCTTCCATGCGCGGGGCAGACATCTGCAGAAATCGGTTATAGGGTTATATCGGTCTCTGCTTCATCAGTTGCTTACTGAAATACCCGATCTCCAGGCAATCCTTGACGATCGGAGTCTTCTTCCTCGTGACAGGGTTGAGGGATGCCCTCCTTTAAACATCCTAAAGCAACTCTTCTCCCGCGCAGTTCTTCGTCTTGGCCAAAAATCGTTCGTATGTTTCATCGATGCAGTCGATGAATGCGACGACAATGATATAGCAGAGGTGGTTGAATACTTCGAGGAACTGGCACAGAATTCAATAACCCAAAATATCGAATTTCGAGTTTGCTTCTCTAGTCGCCATTATCCACATATTAGCATCAGTCATGGGATACGTTTAATTCTCGAGAATCAGACGGGCCATACTAGAGACATGGAAGCGTTTGTGTCGAACCATCTTAAGATCAAGGATCGGAAATTATTCTGTGAACTAAAGTCAAAACTACTTGAAAAAGCCTCTGGTGTGTTTTTATGGATTAGGCTCGTCGTCGGTATCCTTAATAAGGAATACCGACACGGAGGGCTAAGGCTGAAGCGAAGACTCGAAGAGATACCAAGTCGCTTGAGTGATCTCTTAAAAGAAATCTTACACAGAGACAGTGAAGATCCCGAAGATTTCTTACTGTGTATCATATTCATTCTTTATGCAAAGCGCCCTTTGACACCAGAAGAGTTTTACCATGCACTTTGGTCTGGATTAGCGATGAAAAACCAGGGGCTAGTTGACGATGGGCTTCCCGACTTGCAACCCTCTGCTGCGGAGTATACGCTTCTCGGTGAGCCGAACAAAGTTGAACTGTACGTCGTTAGTTCTTCTAAAGGACTTGCCGAAATAATAGGCGCTGGTCAACGACGTGTTCAGTTTATCCATGAATCTGTTCGAGACTATCTCGTCAAAGACAAAGGATTGGAGCAATTATTGCCCGGTTGGCAATCAACCCAAGCGACTATTGTGCATCAGACGCTCAAAGAATGCTGCGTTCACTATATCAATTGTGTAAAAGCACATATGCAAGACGCAGGACTACAGCTCTTACGGAGGGAAATACTGGAAGCAGAAGATGCGCAAACCAATTTTTCGAGGCCGTTTAATTCCGTGACAGAAAGCCAGCTTATACTCCCGCAATTTGCTTTCCGGGCAAGGAAAAGGAATGCAAGTGAGATTTCAAGCTCGGCAAAATCTTTGAATCCATATGACAAGCCACGTCAGATACCATTCAACAATGCAGCCTTCCCCACGCAGGAAGCAGATCAAAGTTTTCATCCGACCTCAAGCATCGAACCCCAAATTTGCCTATATGAATTTGAATTGTCTCGTATTCGCAAAGCAGGACGTGCATTGGTCGACCAGCCACCAGCATTCTTCAATATAAACTATAGCCAATGTTTTCCAACATCCTCCAATGAATCCCCTATCCGAAAGTACCAAGGATCCAGATTGATTCATGATCCAGGTACTTGGCCCGCCCAAGCTGACCGAGATCTATTAAAACCGTCATTCATTCTGAACAAATTTCAAGCCCACAACCCCCCGCTACCCATACATGGTGGATCCTTAGATGTGCCATTTATTCGAGAAGCCGACCTACCGCACCTGCCAACAAATATTCCGGTACCAACTCTCATTCGGCGAAAATACTCGTTTTTGGATGATGCCACTACGTTTATCTTATTCCACGCAGAGGATGCCGCAAAGGAGTACCCCCAGGACGAGTTTCTGGAATCATTCCCTCTCAACTATTGGATACATATGACAAACCTATTTCAACATTACCCTACAGACTTGGCCGAAGATGTATGGACAGACCCTACCATGGACGAGATTGAACATCAAGTGGAGATGGTGTACTCGCGGCTTTAATTCCAAAATTTCAACCTCGGCACGACGTGAACTCCTTCGCCCGGTCCGTCTAGGCGAGAGTCTCCTTTATACTCTCGCTAACAATGGATTATCTGAACTCATCCGGACAAGTCGAAGAAGTGGTTTTGATGCCAACGATTATGCACAACATCGCAGGTATCCATTTTTTGTGGCTCTATTGCATGGGGAAAGAAACACTCTTGTTGCTCTTCTCAATTTGCCCTCGTGCATCTACAAAGGGATTGATATTCTCGATGGCTTGGAATGCGATCTTACGTGGATAGGGGATTCAGATCAAACACCACTATCTTGGGCTGCCGGGAGAGGTAAATATGAAATCGTCGAGGCCCTTCTTTTAGACGTGGCGATGGACTGGAAACTAGAAAACGGTCAGACTGCTCTCTCCCAAGCCTCGGAGAATGGTCATGAGAAGGTGGTAAGAATCCTACTTGAACACGGTTCCGATGTGGAACAGGGGTTTCCACTAGAGAAAGCCTCCAAAAATGACCATGAGGCTATTGTAAAACTTCTTCTGGATCGCGGAGCGGACATTGATAATGGGAATTCACTGGCGAGCGCTTCGAGGAACGGTCGTATAGCTATCGCCCAGCTGTTAATTGAGAAAGGAGCAGATGTCAACTATCAGGATCATTTAGGCCATCCACCACTCTTCTATGCCTCGGGGAGCATTGTGAAGCTTCTTCTCGAACATGGGGCAGACACGGAGAAACAGGGAGTAGCAATAGGGGATGCTCGATCTTCGAGCCATCCGCCTTTGAACTCTGTCGAGGAGCGTCTTCTGGGGATAGGGACACATTTTGGAACCATTCTTTGAGCAAAGGGGCGAGCCTGTTGATATCGTTGCTATTGCGCACGTCATCAAATATCAACTGCGGTATGAAATGTTGAGCCCTAAGTCTTGTGATCGCCGCGTGGAAGACTATTGTTTACTATACATAGACTCAAAAAAGCTGCTTTCTCGAGTATCTGATCCACAGACTAGTACGAGGTAACGGTATGTATTAACAGAAATGCCACTGATGTATTCGAACACACGCAGTAATTTACAAGCGGATGTACGCGCGAATGCAATTGAAACAGAATATGTGGAGGGTATTGTCAAGACGTTCCCGAGGTAAGTATGACTCACGAGATGTACACGCTGAATCACCCGATAAGAGCTTGGGTCAAGAACTATGGAACCGGCCGACTTCGGACGCTCGTGAGTCGTGACTCATTCTCTGTCGAGAATGAGCTGCACAGTGGAACCTCAAGAGGATGTCAACTATAAGTCGCCAAGTGCCCTCGATTCAACGCGGTCCCCCCTGCCTGCGCCCTTCTGTGATTGGTTCCCGCTCTTCATCGGAACAAGGTAGGGCCATCTTTCCTAATTGGGCAAAAAGGGTTAGGGCTGCGACTGTTGGCCCACTTTCCGGCCAATCAGCTGCCAGTCTGTGTCCCGTGCTATCGCGGCGTTATCTGGTTATCTGCAGCCCCCGAGGTCCCTCGACATGACCGGGACTAGTGACCTACATCTCCCTAATCTTCATATATAGACGCGTCCAGCTCATCTTTCTATCCTTATTCATTTATACACCATGGCTATTCATCCGAGCTTGCACCCACAGCCCGCACAGGGCAGCCTGTCGCCACACCAGACCAGGGCGATCTCCGCCTGGACGGAGCAGGCCGCCGCGTCGCTAGAGAGCCTGTCCCTCTCCGAGTCGACTCCCGCAGGCCCCGCGCCCGCAACACCATCGCGATCATCCCGATCAATTCCCCTACGCGGCGCTGCCGTGTCGCTATCAATTCCTCTAGATGACGAGCCGACGCCGGCTCCAGCTCCGAAAGTCAAGGTCCTTGGTGCCACAGGGGAATCGTCCGTGCCGACAGTCAGCTTCCGGCGCAGAGAACCGTTGCGCAGGGATAGTCTGAAACGACGCGAGGCGCTTCTCAAGGGAAAGGACGGGAGTCGTCGCCGGCAGCGATGGGAGAATGGTGCGTTCCCCCCTGAATAGCCTTGGGAGGGATTATTCGCGTAGATAGGATGCATCATACTGACCCTATTCAAGACCGCCTCCTTCATAACCCGTGGGCTGAGCCACCAGCTCCCAAGGACTGGGCTATTCAGCCAACTTACCCCCGGCACGATCCAATGCCGTACTATCTCGCGCCTTTGTGGGACGTGCATTATGCAAAGATGGCCGATCGCCAATCCGCGCGTAAGCACGCGGAGAAGGCTGTTGCAGAGAAGCATAAGGTTCCGAAGGAGCTGAGGTCCAAGTTGAAGCACGCTCGTGCTGCTCGCGGCATGCTTCAGGACCTGGAGGACGAGATTCGGGTGTTTATTCGTAAATGGAACGAGAAGCAACTCTATCTCCAGAAGGAGGGTCTGCAGGATGCCCCCGAGTCCTCGATTAGTGACTCGGAGGACGAAATCGTCTTTGTGGGACGGAACGGGCAAATGCATGACTCTCCGGAGCGGAAGCAGCGCCTGCAGGAGATGCGCGAGGAGCTGAGTTTCCATGACGAACGTGATGGCGAGAAGATGGTTTTCGAGAGTCTTGTCGATGACCGCGCCGCTGCCTTTGGGTGAGTATCAGCTATTTCTTGCTGAAGGGAGATGTTCGCTGACAATGTAACAGCCGCTGGCTTGTACATTCTATCGCCTCATACTACGGCTTGCATACCTGGTCTGTTACTGTTGGCTCCCCTGCTCGTCGAGAAGCCTATGTTGGCTTTCATTCCCCAACACCGGGTAGTCGCGCTGGGCTCGTTACGCACGCTTGCGGTGCGGCAGATTTCATTCATCCTGGCGAGGAGCTTCCTCAACCGCTCTACGCCCAGGTTTAGATTTTAGAGCATCGTTCAGGTGCATATTAGACTGGACATAGGTTTCTTTCGTATCTCATCTTGATGGTGGGCAGTTCTGTGGGCTTTTGTAATACTTGGCGTTGACCGTCTTTCGGGTTTATTGATGTTATTCTTATATATCCATCTATATAAGGCTGTTCATAGGACCACAGATTCGTAGTATACTGTCTTTCATTTGTACCTTGCCATGTGCATTTTCGCGCATGTTCGAATGCATATGACCAGGTATGTATCGAGGATAGGCGCTTCACAGTCTTCGGTGATTCTATATCGATCCGTGCCCAAACTCATCGCCGATGAAACAGCGGTCAGACGTTTCGCGGGGTTGGAGTCTCCTGATACTTCGGTTCCAGGTTTCTATATCCGTGCGCCTGACCTCACACTCCGTGTCGTCACTTGTATATCAACGTCAAGAGAGAAAGGACAGTTGACGCAAACGCCGAAAAGCCAATGGACGAACATCTAGACTGTCGAATGACGGCAGTTAGCATGCCATGGACCTCAGCATCGCGGCCTGACCATATTTGGGCAGATCGGGCTCGTCATGTAGGCCCCCACCAAGATACCGCTTTGACAGGGAACCATGGACCCTTGGACCCCTAGAAACCAGTGAATGGGGTCGTGGGTTGTTGGAAATGGAAACGTGTATATCACCGTATACTATGGCGGGTTTCACGCGCTTTCCTCGCGGTGTCCTTGACTAAGAACCAGGCCCAGTCTTCAAGAGTGTCTACTATCGCGTCTCAAGGGCGAAATCGGAGTTCATGACGGTTCTCCCGGATCGGACCGTCGGTCTCCCCACTGTTCATGACGTCTCGGGACATCTGTACATAACCTGGAGTCGCTGTTTCCAATCCGATGATCGGACGCTCCAAGCACTCCCTACAGGAACTGAGATGTCGCCCCATCTCAAAAACTGGCAGGGAGGGGATGATTATACTGCATAGGACCACTCAAGATCAAGGGCCGGTGTCTAGACCGCGATCGATGCAGGCATGAACAACCGCGAGAGCCGTGAGTGGCTCGCACGAGTGGGGGAGTGAGCACATCCATCACACCCAGGAACACCGAGGAGGGGGTTGCCAGCAAATCAAGCGCTGACACACCAGACCTCGCCCTCTTTTCCTTTCTTATTCCCTAGTCTCGCCTTGATTCGGGAGCGTAGCCACCTCATTTCTTCGGACTCTCGCTGCCTCTCATAGGCAGATTGTCTCTTGCCCTCCAAAACGTGAGGCAGTCGGCGTATTGTGGTTCCCACGGTCCGTCCTTTGTACTCCATTGCGCGCCACTGATTCGTGCGTCTGGGTCGTTGTGCCGCCCGAAATGTTGCCTGTACAACACCGGGGGTGGGTTCCTATTGTTTTCTTTTTGTTTTGTTTTATAATCTTTTCTTTTTTTTTTTTTAATGTCTCTTTCTTGTTTGGTGCAGCGTAGTTCATTTCGCCCTTATCAGCCCTGGGAGGCGATGCGATGGGCGGCGATCTCTCCTATCGCGGCGTTCATGCTACTGTAGGCAAACTATACGTAGGAGCCAGAGCCAGAGGACGATCGCCAGCCTAAGACAACCCAAGCTTCTTTCAATGACGAAGAGACATTCCTTGCCTCATTCTTAAACTGGGCCCTCTAAATAGGGAAGTCCAGGATACCTTGGCCCCTCGTGTCTCCGCTTTCCCCCATCTCCCATCTCCCCTTGTTGGGCTTCTCTTGTCTTACCACCGTTATTATTAGTTCCTTGCTGTTATTATATTGGCCACGAGGCATTTCTTGCCCTTTGTGTCCCTCCTGGTCTTTATATTATTTCCCGGTATACCCGGTAGAGCCCTCTATATCCACTTGTCCCGCAATCCCTGCTCTCCACAGGCTCCGAAGCAAGCTGCAACCATCGTCATATGATTGAGAACCAGGCACTCGACTGATACCCCTGATCCTTAATTTTCCGTCCGAGAGATCGTCCGAGAGATCGTCCCCAGGAATCTTTGCATCTCAAATTCTCTCATACCCTCTACTTTGTACATGCGTCATGAGAATTTGGTAATCTCGACTAGACAGGATCTTGTCCCAAATCGCCCGGGGTTCCCTGTCGCCGTCATATGAAACATTCCTTTGCCCTAATTCTTCAGCTCTGTTCCTTGTTCCAACAATTCGCAGCCAGCACAAACAAAACACCCCAAATCCCCTTTGCCTCTGCATTTATCCCTACGCTGTAGCTGCGCGAACGTGTAAAGCGGGGCAGGGATATCATCTCTCAGTATTACCATATACATCGCTGCCCAACCCTCGTCTCCAGCGCAGAAGGGATGGGTTCGTGCAAATCATGCCAAGAACGAACTCCTAGTGGAGGGAGTTCCAGCTCGACAGACACAGGTGCTTCCGTCCGGTCAAAAAGTACGGCGCCAACTGTGGTGAGCGATCGTACGACTCTGGATAAGCATCACTGGGCTGAATATGACGACTTGGAAGATGACTACCGCCGCCATGACTACCATGACTACGACTATGACTATGACTATGACGATGAGATCGATATTGAATATGATGATGATGACTACGATGATGAGAATGATTATGAAGACGACTACGATGAGCCTCGCAATTCCGTCTCTACTTACGCTTCCACCACCCGCTCCAGGGTCGAGGTGCCCGCCGCAGAGCCGCTGTATGAGGTTGTAGACCGCCAGGAATTCTACCCAACAGACGCGTTGGCTTCAACGCCTTCTTCTTTTGCGACGCTATTTCCATCTTCCAGGAGATTGCTCATCCGACATGATGATACTACTTTAGATGGGAACATGAATCTACGCGTCGATACTGTCGTCCCCCGCCGCGCGGGCTACCAGCAAGACGTAACCCTGTTCCATCTACGCATGCATGATCTCTTCGCACGCAAATTCTCTCTGAGACGGTACTGCCGGGACTCAGGCCGTGAGATCTGTCACTCGTCGCGCAAAGAGGTGTCGCATCCCCACCGCCGCCCCATTCTGCGCCGAAAGTCCTGGAGCACAGTCCTCGCGAGCTTCCGCCATGGCTCAAGTGCCCACTCATCATCTCCACTCGCTGAGTTCATGCGCCATGATTCTGGGCTTTCTGCAGGCAGATCCCACGATCAAATGCAAGAGTCCCCAGCTGGTGATGAGGATGAGGACGGCGAGAAAGAAAGACCGTCGCTCGAGGATACTATTACCATGGAATTCTCGAACTACGCTCACGTCGAGCTGAGGCGCCGAGGGCCTGGCCCGTCTAAGCGGTACGAATATGAGTACTGGTCGACAAAGTACCAATGGCGCCGCGATGCCAGGAAAGAGGGCGACCTGCGCGAAGTATCGTACTCCCTCGTCGATATGCGCTCCTCGAAGACCATCGCCCATCTTATGCCGGAAATTCTGACGCCCGTCGAGTCTGTCGAGGAAGATAGTAAAGGTGGCTGGGTGCCGCCTTGTTCGTTGTGGATCAACGATATATCCGTGTACGAGCGGATGCCTGACATCGCCGAGTAAGTCCTGTCTTGTGTGCTGTTCATTGTTGATTCGTCCTCTGTCCCCTTCCCCAATTCCACTTGCACCGCTTGAAGTTTCCATCGGCTTCATCTATCTTCCTTCATCCCTGCCGCCGCCCCTCCCCTCCTCCTGGTTCCTCTTCTGCCTTACCGAATCCCCACCTCTCTTTCCCCATTCCTCTGCTTGCATAACCCGCAGATTGAGTACACAGGACTACAGGCTGACGGGCGAGCTTGTCGCTTCTAGCGTTATTGTTGCCACTGGTCTGGTGGCTCTCGTCGACGATTGTATTCGACGCCGCTGGCATCATGAGCGGCGCGTGCCGTGGATCCTCCCCGCGCGGGACTCGCTCGCTAAGGGCTTGGAACGCATGGGCCCTCGTCGGCTGATCGGCGAGGTGCTCCAGCGGAGGGGTTCTGCGTAGTTCGGATGGGATTAACTATATGCATGAGACACTTGCGAGCTGAGCTCGTTGCGAGGTTTCCTTTGTTTGGGGGCGGCTACCTGCATCTAAGAGTCTTGATCACACCACGACAGAGTTATTGCGGTTTGTTTGATTAATTACTTATTCTTGTGTCTTTATTTCGAATTTTCTTCTTCGGTATTTTTTCACCCCTTCGATTTTTACGATTCTTCTACGCGTTGCTGGATGCTTTTGCCACTTCCTTGTTGTCTTTCTTGGTATACAGCTCAGAGGGGGTGGTTGCTTGGTCGGGCAAGCATACATCGAGGATCCATGCACGTCTAGTCAGGGGTATCTATTGGTTAGAGCGTTTCGGGGTCTCGGAAGGCGTCAGGCGTTTCCTTTTACTTCATGCATCAGCGCACTCAAACCAGATTCAACTACTACCAGCGTTATGTAGGTGGCTTATGAAGAAACACATTTGATGGAATACCTGCATGATTCTACGCACTATTTCCGCTTTCCAAGACTTCCGCGTGCGCCGGTACATCGCACATGCCATGATGCGGCTGCGTGGTCTGCTGGCGATGCATATCTTCGTAGCTTGTAAGCTTGACCGCTGCTTTCCTATCTGGCCAGATGATCGTGGGAATTTGCTTTTTTTTTTTTTGGCATCGTGCCCGTTCTAGCTCATCACACCGACTCTAAGGGATTGGACGAGAAGGTGTGAGAGGAAAGGGGAAGAAGGAGGAGAGAGGGGGGGGGGTTCAAGATGCTGCCGCTTATGGATGGATTCTCATATCTTCGAGGTGCGTCAATCGTCAGTCGGGCCGCGGACTTCTTGCCCCGAAGAGTAACTTGTGGTTAGCTAGTTCGCTTTAAATTAGTTGTGTTGGATTACATTGCATTTGCGTCTCTTTCCCCCTGCTTCACACGAGCCATGGTTTCCATGTGGTTCTCGACTACAACCTCCCATCTGCATGAGCCAGTAATGGCAAGGTTAACAAAGAAATGCCAAACTATAGTAAAGCTAAAACCTCATGTTAATGAATGAGCCTCGATAATTGATTGGCTCTGAATGGATCTTTTTGATCGCGCCCAAGCTGGGAACGGGAAACTGGGGCCTGCCGTTGCGGCCTGAGACTGGTAGCCGATTTTAGTTCCATGGTTCCAAGTGTTCCTTTTGCCGCAAACTAGTATTCTTCCGGGCTTAGTTTGTTTGGGAGAAGGAGGGAACCATCTTTGCGGGGCACCCTCGTACCTCATGCTAGTCACACGTACCTACTCAGGTACTGGCAACCTCGGGTCCAAAGTGGCGGTACTTGAGGTACTTTTGGAACAGGGCGCTTCAACAAAGCTGAACTGCTGTGGGCTAGACTGCAATAGTCGGTTGCTTCTCCTCGCGGCTTTGCCACGAGTTTCCGCATCGTTGTAGCCGCATTGTCGTGAACCATGGATTCAGACAGCGACAGTCTCTCTGCAACCTGTATGAGTGCCCAACACCGCATTGCCAGAGGGATGCGGCGAATCATGCTTGACGGAGCGTGCTGGAAGACGGAAAGGGGTGGTTTATCGCCCTCTCCCTTTTTGCGGTCGAACTAAATCGGGAGCCCCGTTGCTGTTTTCGGGGGCGTTTGTGATGCAGCACTGGGGCCGTTGGATCTGTCGATGGGAGCGAGAGCGTGCGTTGACCACGCTGGGGTATACCTGGTTGTTTTGCACGGCTATACCCACCTCTTACTTGGGCTCGGGCTTCTGACTGGATCGTGAGGCACGTTAGTTCCCACTTGATGATGTGCGTGGGACACGAACTAGAGTTCCTATGGGTTGGAAACTATACTTTCATAGGGGACGTCGGGGAGAAATCTAACCTATGTACGCGAGTACCAAAAAAAAAAGCCATACTTCTCTAACATAGCTGTCATCGTCGTCATAGTCTTAATTGTCATATAGCTGGATCATTTCTTATTCCCTAATTGATCCTAGTTAGACGACAGAGTTCATAGCGTTCATGCAGTGCGGCCCGGTGTGTGGCTAATTTTCTCCGTTTTGGAGCCCAGTTCGAGGTTACCACGACAGACTTGAGAATATGGCCCTTTGATCCTCGATAATTCTCGATAATCACATCTATGGGGTGAGGTGGCAGCTCCATTTTCTTTTTTCCCCCTTTCGCCGCGTGATTTTAACCAAACATTGCTATGTTAGCTACAACTTGCTTCTTCTCATTGTGCTGTATGTATGCCTATGCGGCCCTACAGTTCGAACCGCCATGCTTTCTTTTTCTATTCTCTGGCATTTCTTGTTTACTCTCTCCCCTAGCTCGTGCGTCCTAGTATTTTTGGGCATCTGAAATCGAATTCGTCATTAAAGCCCTTACGCACTAGGCCCTTCTCCGCTTGGGCAGAGATCACCAACTGCCCCCGCCACATGCACTTCATACACTACATGCATTTAATCTACTCCACGACTTGTTCCAGAAGCCCAGTTCCAGTATCTTGGTCGATGTCCCGTGCTCCGGCATGCACGCATGCTCGTTTCTACAAAAGCAATCGCAGGAATGAGGCATGGATGGGGCACAGGTGGGAAATAAGACGCCCATCATCCATCAGATTAACTGGACCAACGTGGGGTTGCTATGAGTTGTTCTTCAACTTGTCCTCCAATCCCCATCCAACCCTTACCCCCCTTGTCCCCTCCCCTCCC
>KZ119514.1:27435-90549 GCA_002153405.1 Mycosphaerella populi pn0402
GTGATCCTCATTTCCCCCCCTGGTGTCTTTTCCTCATTGTTGGTTTTTTTTTTTTTGCTGGCACTCCCCGGGACTAGCCCTGATTTCCCTTACCTTAGAAGGATACTCTGGACTAAGTCCGCAGAGGAAGGGTAAAGTACCTCGCGTACTACCATCCTTACGCCAATGCCCTGGGTTCTTCAAAGGGTTCTGGTGTGCGCCGGGCCGTTCCAGCTTGCAGCCTCAAGAGAAATGATCCGCATGTCCCGCGCCAGTCCTTGACTGTTTGGTGGACCAGGAGGGGGAAGAGGTACTTTGCCGATGCTGCTGCTCCGTGCCCACTCTCTCTCTCTCATGCATAAGCCCGAACCCGTTAGGTTTGACGGTTAGGCTCCATGTTTGTCATTCTGAAAGAGAAAAATAGCGGATTATGGGAAATTGTAAAATAGGGAAATTGGGAAATAGGGAAATGGCGAAATAGCGAAATGGCAAAATAAAATTTAGGAGCGGATCACTGGATGCTTGCGGTCCCGAATGGGGTATTTTTTCCTTGAATTTCTAGGCTTTCCAAATTTGGTTTTTGATTCTAGATGATTTTGATGATTATTTTTTCGTTTTTGCATTTTGATTTTTCGGGGCCTTGGAGATATGGCCCACCGTTTATATGACTCCCCGCTCCCCCATGTCAACACCGAGGGGCATTTAAAAAGGTCACGCAGGATTCTGGATCCATTGGACTGAGGTGGATTTCTTTCTCCATTATATCTCCTTTGCTCCTCGGTGCTTTTCTCTTGCTTGAGTTCTACTACAGGAAAGAAAGAAAAAAAAAGCCATACCAGCCATACCAGCGACATCAAAGCTTCGATCCCGGTCAACGTCCAAGCCTTCAAGCCTCACAGTCTCTCGCTATTTTATCCATTGGGGCTCGAGAATAGCTTCAACGTCGAATTTACCAGCTCATTTCACCATGTCTCTGGCTAACAGTCCCCCTGGCAATGGCGCTAGCCGCCCTACATGGCAGGACCAGCTGTCCGGTAAGCCATTGGAACAAGTCTCCGGGCTGGACGGAATCCGGAACCACCAATTGTCGAATAAGGGTGTGAGAAAGTGTGTTCTGGAGCTGACCTATCTGAAGAACACTGCAGACACACTAAATTGGCCCCCCCTGTCTTCAACATTGTCTCCGATCGGCGAGGTACCTACCCGTTTTCCTTTTCTCCTTTCTCCAATCATCTGCTGAGAGTCGTTTTGATTTTAATTCCCTTGTCCCCCTATTTTGTTGCTTTACTTGCCTTTATGCTGCTCTCTGCTTCGATGTGCATTTTGGCCTTGAGCGGTTGCAAATGTGGAGCTGTAAGAGCAGAAATCGCTTGTACACCGACTTTTACTTCCGAACTTGACAGCGGATGCTGATTGTCCTTGCGTCGGAAATGCAGGAGGTCGTACTGCCTGGTCTAGCACCGTGACTGTCCAAGGCAAGAATATTGCCGCTCGATACTGGTACGATGGCCAGTATGTCAACAATGCCAAAGAAGATGCCGCCGAGGTCGCCCTGAAGATGCTCAACCAGCAGCCGGGAGCCTCCACCGTCTATCCCGGCCAGATGTATCCTAAACCTATTTCACCTGGGTATGGCCGGGGTGCTGGGTTCTGATTCAATGTGTCAGAGCCCTTCAAATATTTCTTTTGTCTGGGTGGTTGTCTCTGATTCCGTTTTTTTTTTTTTTTTTTTTTGAACCTCAACCGTGAGTCGGTGCGTTAGTGGTGGCATGCCAAGTTTCCATCTCATTTCCTTTTCTATCCTGGAATCCGCTCCCCATTTTTGATCTTTGCTTTTTTATTTTATTCTTACATGGCTGTGCATCCCCTACGAGGGCCCACAGCAACGCACAAGTGCATTATTGCTCTCGTTTGTCGTTTCTATGCGCCATGCAAGCCGAGAAAACCACCACCGCTCCTCCCTCATCCCACTTCGATCCTCGATTCGTCCTCAAATCCCGACTCTACGCACGACCTTTCTCGGCCCGGTGAAATAATGGCCCTCCGTCCACGCCTGAAGCGGCCGCATATCCTTCCCTTCACCGTCTGATCTGCGGCATCGGAAAGAGTCCGCCACTCGGAGCCTGACATCTATACCAGGAGGCTCTCGCTTTCTCCGAAAGATAGGCAAGGTGCCAGACAAAATAGAAGCCCTGGCCATATTCTCAGTTTCGCATGAACCCTGCCGAATCGCACGCTCCCTGCTCCACTCTGTCGCTTTCCTTCCCACTTGACCCAGGTACACCCTCTACCTTTGCAACCTTGATGGAGCTTGTGTGACCTCCAGCCGTGTTCGTCACACATAGCTCTGTCTCAGTGGCTCAGGAACAAGTCCTCTCTCTTCCCACGAGTATACCGCAGGCCCTAACATGCCTGTTTAAAAAGACCAGTGCTAGCGCAAAAGCTCCTCGTCTTCGCTAGCGCATCTGATACCAGCGCTCCGTCCCACTCATTTTGGGGGGGAAGGGGTTGGTGACCTCCATCTGTGGAAGGTCTGGTCTATTGTGTGAGATCTTGGTTCGGGCACTTGGTCGTGTGGGTCTCCCGTCAGCCACCCGCTCGACTTACCCGAGATATCATCGATCCTGGTTCACTCCCCTAGCATCGTATGATCACGGTGGGGTCTGGTCTGCGTGTCTGGTGGATTGAAGGTGAACTAGACTATTCGCATGCGAGCTGGGATGGGTTCTATGCCGTGACTAGCTGGATTCCGGGCTACATGATTGTGTGACTTGGGACGGGAAGCAGGCTTCTTGTCATTAACCCCTTTCGCGAACGGAAAAGCGGTGGATGGCTTGGCCCTGCGAGGAAATATGGCGGATGCGGTTATGCTTAGTTTCGAGCTGCTGCTATGCAAGGCCACTACCAGTGAATGGTCTTTGTGTCGTTCGGCACATAGAATGTCTTGTGATACCGAATAACAAACCGCCTTCATCCCGTCCTCGAGAGTGATGTTAAGGGTGAAATTCAACAGATTGGTGCTAATCGGCTTTGGGCTGCTGATGCAAGTGCTGCTGCCGCGTGCTTCTCTCAAAGGAGAAGGACTACTATCCGGAGTGATAATGCTAAGTTTGTGGCTGGTATGGTCTCTCTCTTTCCGATGATTCCACATTTGTAGCCTCGAAGGCACCCTCTTCACGTAAGAGTAGTTCGATATGGGAGCTAATTTGGCGACAGGATTTGTTGGGCTTTTCTGCCGATGGGCTGGCTTTTCGTATTCTACTTTGCGTCTTGTCTTGTTTTGGGATCGGGAATTTGCGATTACGGGTTGGATTCCTTCAGATTGTTGCAAAGAGCTTCAGCTAGCTACTAGTATATCGACAGGGCATTTCATATGGAACGTCTAGCTTTGCTTTCTTCCACGATTACTGAATCTAGCCAGTAACGCTCCTTTTCAAGACAAAAATCAAATGTTGCAGACTTTTTTCTGCGTTCTAATGGTGAGACCTTCTGCTATGTAGTCCTTGGCGAGTGCATTGCATGCTCGCAGCCATCTCGGAACCAACTCAGTCCCCGTGGTCTCCACTCATATGGCCACAGTCTTGCAAGCATCGGACTTTTGAAGCTGACCTGCTTGCACAAGAGGCGTTCGGCTACACCGTTCCGGCTATTGACTCACCAGATCTTGTAAGGTATACAAAGAAGTGGGATATGAAATCTCTTCTCTAGTATAAGTATATTAGGTTTCGATACGTAACCTGACTATTTTACGGTTAAAGGTTAGTACCTACTACTTTTGTATAGACAGTGATGTCATTCGCCCGGTTTCCCAAATTATGGCATAAATACCGTACGTCAGACAGCTGTGCATTTGCCACGAAGAAAATGCGACTTTCCTAGCCTGGGGAGTGGCTTACAGGGATGATTTCTACTGACGAGTTGAAGAGGGGGCATCCTACTTCCATGCTTTTGCGAAATCCCAACACAGATAAAAAGTAGCTCATTCTATGAAACGGCGATTTTTGCAAGCAATATAAGACGATTACTCTGTGGAAGACAAGATACGGCTAGGATCTACAAACCCTCGGCGGATCATAACAGATCTCCTTGCCGGGCACTTGAGCCGCACTGAACCATGGTTACGGTGCTGGGGGCCAAGGAATGAAATCTCTTGACGGGGCTAAGATCTGCGGGTCATTACACCCAGTGTGTCCGCAGATCTCCCGAATCGACGGGTAGGCCAGGGTGCTCATCGTTTTTTTCTTTTTCTTTTTTTTTTAAAAAAAAAAAAAAAAAACCACTGCCAGAAGGCGTTACGTGGACTAGTTGTGCTTTTCATTTGGATCCGTATAGATCGGAGAGCACGATTTTGAAAACTCCCTCGCCATGGACGTATACGAGGATCTTCATTTTGTCGGTCTTTGCGCTGAATACAGAATACGTCAAATAATCGACCATGCACACGATCGAATCCGGTTGCAACTGAATACACAGAGTACAATGGAGAATAAATTCGTAGAGGCCTGGCAAAATCTAGAGCTGGATTATTTGACGGTTGATCTGCAACGCCTTGTATACGACGGGCGAGTTCAAAATACAGCACGGACAAGCAGCTTGGGTTCAGACAATAATGTCGAAACTATGCGGTTGAATTTAGTATAACAATTACGTACTGGGTTCGATTTCATTAACTCGATAATCGTTCTTATCTCGCAGTCACATCTACCAAATCAAGATATGCTTTTTGCGATTGCAAGGGAAGTCTCAACCATCTCCTCCCCGCCCAGCGGAGTATAGGAAGCACCCTATATACGTGAAATATTGGGAAGACCACAAGCGAGCAGAGCGTAATTACATGGTGAATAATAATGTCTTGCTAAGTTATACGATTCAGCAGGTGGTGCTTCTCTTGCTACTTCCAGTTGTGGTGGTGGCGGCGGCGGTGGATATTGATCGATGTTTGTTTTAAATCAACTGTTTTTTCTCCCGTATGATAGTCTAGCTACATTGATGCCCCATTCAGCTTTTATGCCACGAATTTTTTGAGGTTCGTCGCATCTTCTAGCACCTCGATGTCGTCCATTGGGGCTCGAATTGTACATCAAATCCGGTAAAGAATCGAGAGGCAGTCTTACCACCACAACCCTAACTTCTTTTAGAGAAAGTTTCCCAGCGCATTTCACCTCTCACCAGACATGACCTCCCTCTTCATACCACTACTATTGAACTATTTCAGACACTGCAGTAAGGTCTCATCTTCCACTTCATAATCCACATAAGTGTTAAGTCATATGCGATCGTAGATCCTTGGACATAACAGGTAAATCACAATCAATCGAACCGGATTTCCCAGGCAATAATCTGTACATGATCTTTCAGTATGCAAAGCTAGCGCCGCTACCATCCCGATTGCCCCTTTTATTTCTCCACCCGTAAAATAGTCGCAGAAGAATGCATCCTGCCGCCACGAAGAGCAGGAGCGCCGCATTAGTCCAGTGTCCCGTTGGGTACCCCCTTTTCACCTCATTGCTTTTGTAAATCCACACTCCGACAATCTGACCCGGCGCCCCGAATGACACGTTCAATGCAATGGCCAGACCCGCGCCTGCCGTGGAGCGCAGATTTGCGGAAAGCCAGCCTAGTAAAGGAGGGATGCAGGCAAAGGAGCCACTAGCTGCAACGATAAGGCAGCCGTACCGGTGCTAGTATTTCGTATCAGTGACTCTGTTTTATCTCGTGACTTGTGTTCTCTACATTGACTTACAAGGTATGCTTCTGCAGGAAGAACTGCCGAGGCGAGGAAGCCCATTGCTCCGATGAAGGAGAATATCGCAGAGTGGAGCCCACGGCTAAAAACAGTGTCAGATGGATGGACTGGGGGGGGGGGGTTACCAAGAGGACTTACCTGTTGAAATAATCGGCAGACCCAGCCACAGCAACAGTCACAACGTATGCGACGGCATACGGAGGCACCGTCATCAATTGCGCGCGAAGATTAGAGTATCCAAGCCCGGAGGTAATAGCAGGCGTAAACAGCGATAGACTCGAGAACGGGACAGAAATGCCGAAATAAACCGCATAATGCGCATATAGCCGCCAATCTATGAGGACCTCCTTTGCTTCTGCCCAAGACATTGCTTTCGCAGAACCATGCGAGCCCTCTGATTCCAGCCTCTGCGCCGCAAGCTCCTTCTCCTCTGCGTTAAGCCAATGCGCGGTCTCGGGGTAGTCGGGCAGGAAGAACCAGACCAGGATCGCGGACGCGCATGATGGCGCTCCCTCGATGATGAAAAGCCATCGCCAGGCAGATAGTCCTTGCGCGCCGTTCATGTGCCCCACGCCGTATGCGATAGCTCCACCGAATGCGCCTGCTAGAGTGGCAGAGGCTAGGATCAGGGCTACTCGTATCGAGCGTTCTGAGTTCCGGTACCAGAATGTGAGGTAGTATACGAAGCCGGGGAAGAGTCCGGCTTCCATGACGCCGAGGAGGAAGCGGATTCCTGTTACTTGGGGGTATGTGTGGGCGCCTCCTAAGCCCATTGTTATGGCGCCCCAGGATAGCATGAGGAATGCGATCCATCGCTAATTCCATGATAAGCATCAGATATGATGGTATTGTTGGGCTGGTGGGAGACTTACGCTGGGCCTGAGTTTCTTCAAGAAATAGTTGGACGGAACCTCGAATAATGCATAGGCAATGAGGAACACCATGAGGGCGATCCTGCTGTGCGTCAGCGTCCCATTCAGTCCAATTGTGTTCATATATCTAATGGCACTCACGTATATTGGTAAGAAGTCATATTAGTGTCCGAAAGAAGGTCATTGTGCGTATCTTCGTTGAGAATTTTCGCATTTCCTGTTCCAATTAGAAGCTGTATCTTAGTAGCCGATAATTGCACATACCAATATTAGATCTATCTAAATAGCACAATAGGTAAATTGCAGCGCAAAGAGGCACAATCCTTAGATCCTGGCGCCATACCAGGGCTTTTTCCCGGGCGTCGAGGGCGGGATCAGACGCCTCGGGGCTGGAAACCTTAACGAGCTCGTCAGCCCCAAGCAAGGGAGACAGGGCTCAGACCGGGGATCGGAGACTTACACCTGCACGTTCAACGTCTGCGATATACTTTTCGTCCATGGCGTGAGTCCGCGAAGATGATCGACGTGGAGAATAAAACACAGGGGAACAAGTCACCCCCTTTAGTTTTTTAGTTTTTTTTTTTTTCCCTCCTGCAGGCCCAGGGCATCCTTGGCCCCCCGCATTTCCAGGTCGCATTGACCAAGTCGGCTCTTCTCCGAGCCCCACAGGTGTTCATGGGGGCAGTCATTTGATGAGAAGATTCTGTTGAAGCAAACGTTTTTCATTTCTTATCAAATATATGGGCTTTGTTGTGATATAGTCGGATTCGGAGGTCAACTACGGGAGAATCTCCAAGCTGCAACAAATGTAGCATCACTTATACATTTCGTGGAAGTTCCTACTTGTATGCTTTACGAGAGGAAACTATTATTTAATGACCCAAATCCGGCTATTACACGGTTGAATATAAGCCCTAGAAGTTGTGTCTCCAACTCTGAGACTCCTTCCCCACAGAATCGATCTGACCGCCAGAAAGCCCCACGCGATGCAAACCAAACAAACACCTCATCGAAGCTGTTTTTCGTATCGCACTGGCGACTCGACAACTACTCTATGCAGCGCCAACGGTCGCTGTTCAAAGTATTCAGATCTCCTGATAGCATTAGCGTAGTATCGGGAAAATCGATTGCGAAGATGTCCACCGCAGAGTCGACGCGCAAGCCCATGCCCTCAGCATTGAATTTGGAGGGACATGCAAAATGCTCGGTATCTGTCTTTCCCCCATACACTAAGGATGCCAGCTAACCGGCCTGACCGCCTATGCTAGACTACGAAAGCGCGCGCAAGTACCCTTCATCTCCCGCACGGCTCTGTTCCTCTCCCAATCTTCATGCCCGTAGCGACACAAGCTTCCCTCAAGGGCCTCACGTATGAACAACTACGCGACACTGGATGTATGCTTTGTCTGAATAACACGTATCATCTCGGCCTTAAGCCCGGACAAGAAGTTCTGGACTCTGTAGGTGGTGCGCATAAATTGCAAGGATGGGACCGCAATCTCTTGACCGACAGTGGCGGGTACGAAACCCTCCAATGCACTCGAGGTGGACATTTTGCTGACTTGACCTATTTTAACACTCGAAGCTTCCAGATGGTGTCTCTGCTTAAACTCGCAAAGGTTACTGAAGAAGGCGTGCGCTTCCTCTCCCCACACGATGGCTCCCCCATGTACGCCAATCCTTCCGGCAGATCATGAACTTAGAATATTGCAAGGGGAGAACTAATACTCTCCAGGCTTCTCACCCCCGAACATTCCATTTCTCTCCAGAATTCCATTGGATCAGATATTATCATGCAATTAGATGATGTGATTGCGACTACATCGCCAGATCACGAGCGGATCAAGGAAGCGATGGAACGCTCTGTGCGGTGGCTGGATCGATGTATCGACGCCCACAAATACCCCGACAGACAAAACCTATTCTGTATTATTCAGGGCGGTTTAGATTTGGAGCTTCGGCGACAATGCTGTGCGGAGATGGTGGCTCGGGATACTCCCGGTATCGCAATCGGCGGTCTCTCTGGGGGTGAAGCGAAGGAGGAGTTCTGTAAAGTGTACGAGAGTATCAAGTTGTGCCCAACTTTGTGTTTTTTTTTTCGAAAACTGACGTCTTGACAGCGTCGATACGTGCACTGGTCTTCTTCCAGATAATAAGCCTCGTTATGTCATGGGCGTGGTATGAATAAGTTTTACCTGAACTAATGAGTGCAATGCTTATCTGAAAGTAGGGATACCCAGAAGACATAGTCGTTGCTGTGGCTCTCGGAGCAGACATGTTCGATTGCGTGTGGCCAACTCGAACTGCGGTACATATACTCTAATATAGAGCCATATGCTGTCTTGCTAACTTCTACTCTAGCGATTTGGGAATGCTATAACCGCTTCAGGAACCTTAAACCTTCGCCATAAATCATACGCAGAGGATTTTACCCCTATCGAAGAAACATGTACCTGCCAATGTTGTCTTCCAGCTGATAAAGGTGGTTTGGGACTTACCAAAGCATATATGCATCATATTACGGCCAAGGAAACCGTCGGTGCTCACTTGTAAGTTCTCAGCTTAACAAACTTTGGATTTTGACTTACACTTACCTCCAGGCTATCTATCCATAATGTGCATTATCTCCTGAGCATGATGGGCTCTATGCGACAGGCTATTATCGAAGACCGTTACCCAGCATACATTCGTCAGTTTTTCGCAGGTATCTACCAAGGCGATAAGAGCAAATATCCCGAATGGGCCGTTGGTGCTTTACGAGGCGTTGGAATGGATCTTCTGGCTGATTGAATTGGCTCAAGTTATTGATCTATCATGTTTTCACAAAAGACGTTCCATCAGCGAGTGCATTCAGGGGTGTTAAGAAAGGCATTTGTATCTTTGAGAAAATGTAGATAATATCACAACCAAAGTAGTATAGTAGTTTGATGTCAAACCTTGAAGCAGATAGTAGATAAGATAAGATTACTCCCGATAAGGTTTTGTGACTTCAACCACGTGACTGCGTGTCGCGTCCCGTGGTTTGACGCGATTCGAGTTTGGCCAATGTTGCGCCTTGTCTTAAACTACAGAACCCCTCCATTTTGCAAAGCCAAGGGAATCACACCTAGGACCCAGCTTCACGACCCCGAGATGACACAGGAGCAAGTTGCAGCAGCACCTGCGGCTGCCGCTGGACACAACCCCTCCCACGAAGAGCTCCAATACCTGAACCTCATCCGTGATATCCTCTCACAAGGTGAACACAGACCTGACCGCACCGGAACCGGTACTCGGTCTTTGTTTGGTCCCCCACAGTACGTGCAAACCGTGTCTATTCCCATTGAGTACAAACTGATGTAGTCGTCTGATAGACTGCGATTCTCACTCTCCAAGCCCAACCCTGATGGCGGTTCCCCGATACCCGTTCTGCCCCTCTTAACAACCAAAAGAGTCTTCTTGCGTGCAGTACTCGCAGAACTGCTCTGGTTCATCGCCGGAACGACCACTTCAAAGCCCCTATCTGACGCTGGCATTAAGATCTGGGATGGCAATGGCAGCCGCGAGTTCCTCGACAAAAATGGTCTGGGCCACCGCGAGGAAGGCGACCTAGGCCCTGTGTATGGGTTTCAATGGCGACACTTTGGAGCAGAATATGTCGACGCTAAGACGGACTACACTGGCCAAGGTGTTGACCAGCTGAAAGAAGTCGTGGAGAAGATTATGAACTCCCCGTTCGACCGCCGCATTATCATGAGTGCTTGGAACCCCGCAGACCTGAAGAAGATGGCTCTGCCCCCATGCCACATGTTTGCCCAATTTTACGTCTCGTTCCCACCGGGAATGAAGATTGATGAGAAAACTAGCCGGCCAGATCAGAAGGGCTCTCTGTCATGTCTTCTTTACCAGCGCTCTTGTGACATGGGTCTTGGTGTGCCTTTCAATATTGCTTCTTATGCTCTCCTTACTCATATTCTTGCTCACGCTGCTGATCTAAACCCTGGTACTCTGATCCATACCATGGGTGACGCGCATGTCTACCTTGACCATGTTGATGCGCTGAATGAGCAACTGAAGCGGGAACCTACTGAGTTCCCAGAGCTGAAGATCAAGCGCGATGACCGTGGTAGCGCTGTGATTGATGGTTGGAAAGAGGATGAGTTCGAGGTGGTTGGATACAAGCCCCACAAGTCGATCAAGATGAATATGAGCGTCTAGCGCTGGGCTACCCGTTATGTTATAATGTTAATACAAATGTTGTCTACTCGATTATGTACAAATTTTGTTACGAGAGGAAATAGTCTTTTTATCCGATAGAAAGGTATCAAATGCACTCAAAAAATGCTTGAAATGCAGTAGCAGAGATGAACGCTATATAACAGGGCCGCAGCATATACATTATGATTTCTCTAGAACAACCCCCGCACCTCGCAATAAAACAATCGTATCCCCTTGCTTCAACTTCCCTGCCCCGATGGTATCCGCAAACTCCAAGAAATCACCAGACTCGACATGAAAAATCCGTAACTTCGCTTCTTCGCCTCCGGTCCGATTATTCAAATTCTCCACCCGTAGCTTCTTTGCCACGTCGTCCAGTACTCGACCGACCTTCCACCGCGAGTCAAAATAGAAATCCCCCGACGGAGGCTCCGCAGCCTGTGTATCTGCCGTGCCAACCGCATGCAAGTATAGCCGCTTATCCGCAGGAACGCCAGCGTCGCCCTTCGCCGACTTCTTCAGGGTATTGAAAGCCACCGCGCGAGCTGCAGCGCTATTTGGTTTTGGTTTTGGCTTGGGCAATATATTCCCGCTTGTAGCTTGCGAAGTCTTCTCCGCTCCCCAGCCGCGCACGCGCGCGAACATAGATTTGATGGTATCATTTGCCGTGGCGCTGCCGCCGCCGCTGCCTTGGCGGGCCCCTCGTGGAGTAATCTTGGCACAGTCGTGTTCTTCACGTAATCGGTGTTTGAGACAGTATTGGTAGTTGCAGTTTGGGCAGCGCACGCCAGGATCTTTGAGAGTGTTTATAAGGGTCTTGCAGGAGACGTGGTAGCATTGGTCGCTGTTGTATATGTTGGGTTTCACTGGCGCGGTGCGGTTTTCTTGGGTTGGTCCGTTTCTTCGTCGTGCCCATTCGCCCTCGCGCGGGCATTTGTGGGCGGTTTCGGAGCGGTGGTCGAGGCAGAAGGTACTATGGCAGGATTCGCAGCGGAAGGGCAGGAAGTCGAGTTGGCCACAGTATTCGAACTGGCAGTGGCGGCCGATGGATTCGAGGTCCTCGTTGGCCATTTGGGTGAAGGACTCCTTCTCTTGTGGAGGAGTGCTCCTTTTAGATATTGATATGGGCGGCATTGTGGTATAATATGACGAGGATGAGAGTGAGTGTTCCCCAGTAGTGAGAGAAATATACCTATGCTGGTAATAAAGCGAATGTCTAGCAGGGCGTAGAAGGTGCTGGCTCCGTTGACTAATGCGGAGACGGCGAAGCCGGAGCCCGATTAGGCTTAGGCGCGGAGACAGTTGAGCCGCGTGTTTATAGTTCGCGGTTCGATTATTTATCATCTCGCCACCAGGAACAGAGTCTCTCCGTGGTCTCGAGCCGAGGACTTCCATTCTATAGTGACTGGTTATCTCACGTATCATGAATATATAAAGTCTTGTCGGCCTTTGATTGTGGACGACATGATTATTCGCGCTTGATTTCCAACTAGTAGGTCAATCAGCTATCCTAAATAAAGATGTTGTTGTTGAAACACCACCAAAGCCTTCTTTCAAGTGACGGTAAACGTGTATCTCGTTCTTTTGTCCTATAATCCGCAACCTTTCGGATGGGTCCACGAATCGCTGCTACTGTTATCCGTTCTAGGTAGTGCACGGAGACAACTTGTATTATATATATATAAATATTTTATTTTTTGGCAAAATAAAAACCTGCTAATCAAGTAATCCATCAACTCAGTTTCAACAGTCTGGCGGAAATAGCAGGTTGTGACTGGCGACGCGACAGCTCGAGGCCGAAATATTTCGGAGCCGGAGAGCGATGACGTCATTCTTCCCGGGCTGCCCAGCAGATGGGAATGTTGCTGTGGTTGATCTCCTGGGCCATATAAATTGACCACCTGCATTAATGCAACTTGACACATCATAATACTCTCTATTTTCCAACCAAAAATCTGTTTCTAATACCAAAAATCACCCCCCTCCCATTCCAAACAAGCCTCGGATAATTGATATATATAAAACATGGCGTCCGCTGAAAACACACCCGCTCTCCCACTACTTGGCAAACTTGCAATCATTACGGGAGCTTCAAGAGGAATTGGGTACGGAATTGCTTATGAGCTCGCCCGACGCGGAGCAAGTGTATGTTACAATTCCGTAAGAATTATCAAAAAACTAATAGCTCCAAGGTTTGTATCACTTATGTTTCGGAACGAAGCAAGAGCGCGGTAGCCGATCTTCAAAACAGAATTAGCGAACTACCACACAAACCCAGCGTCACTGCAGTTCAGGTCAATCTTTCTTCTCTAAACGGCCCCCAAGATGTGATTTCCCATTTGAAGGCACACAATCAAGGGCATTTGAAAATCGATATCCTGATCAACAATGCTGCCGTCGAAGCGAACGGCAGCGTTCGAGATGTGACACTGGAGGACTACAACACCGTCTTTGACCTCAATGTCCGCGGCCTCTGGCTCATGACTCAGGCTGTCATCCCGTTTCTTCCCCCTAATGGGCGCATTGTTAATCTGAGCTCGGTGGGCGCTCGCGCGAATTTCGAAAATGTAAGTTTGTATGCTGCGTCTAAGGCTGCCGTTGAAGGATTCACGCGTACCTGGGCAACCGATCTCGGTGGAAATGGGACCACTGTGAATGCTATTGCCCCAGGCCCTGTTCCAAGTGAACTCCTTGACAAATTCCCGCCTGAACTCATTGAAGGTCAAAAGAAAGCTACTGCGGTGGGAAAGCGTATTGGGTCTGTTGAAGAAGTTGCCAATATTGCGGCGTGGTTGGCGAGCCCTGAGTCGTCGTGGGTTTCGGGGCAGACTATTTCTGCGAGTGGTGGATATGCTGTTTACTAGAGTATCTGCTTATAGAATAAATAGAGCCGCTCCGGTAGTCTTTGAGGGCGAAATATACGGATACTGGTGCGGACCCACTCGTCGGCCGCCCCGGCGTGGGACTTCTTCGCGAAATTTCAAATTCTTTATATGGCTTTAAAGTTATAAAAACAAAGCAGGATAACCATAAAGTGTTATGTACTGAGCTTACTGCTGGGATTTGTGTTTTTTGGAGTCTCACATGGGATATCTTTAGCAAGGGCCGCTGGCGGCCGACAGTCCGACGCTGCTTATGAACGCTTACAATTTCCAATTCACTTAGAAATCATGACTTGCTCTTATGGTAAGCACAATTATTTTTGTAGGATATCTAAGTGCAAGTTTGCTCGATTCTCTGCGCAGGACCATTAACAGTCTATATATTTTTCAGATCCTTTTCTCACGATGGCATTCTTCCCTGCTCTCCAACCAGCCTTCAAATTTAAGGTAGATGTTTTTATGATAATATATTTTATATCCAGAATATGCTAAAAAAGTTCAGGTTGAAGCTGGTACAACTCTAGAGATTGGTATGAGGCCACATGTTATACTAATCTGACCCTTAGCTAACGTTACCAATGTTGAATTCCAGGGAGCGCATCTCGCGGCAGTCCTCTCAAATTCACCGTATGTCCAGCATAGCATACCCCATGCTCAGGTCGAACATGAAATTTCCAAAAAAAAAAAAGTATTAACATATTGACAGCCGATGATTGGTGGTCGAGTGGAGAGCGTTCCTGGTTTCCACCCCGCTCTGAATGGCGAAGTTATCAGTGCGGGGAATAACTACATCCAAACAGATGCGGATAAGAGACATTGCCGACCAGACGCTCGGGTTGTTATCAGGTATCTATAAAGCCTTCTTACCAATTATGAGTAACTCGAATCATAATGTTGACAGAGCTTGATAGAACTGATGACGGAGTTGTGAGTGCTATTTCATGAGATAATCTCGCCATGATATGTCTGACTAGAAATCAAGATTATACAAATCCGCTACAAAGGAATCCTAAAACTGGGACCAGAGGAGATTGCTGCTTTCAGAGGCGATGGAGCTGAAGGCTACACACCTATCGGGAATATATGTGAGTACACCAGTTCAAAATATCCATCGAAAAACTCAGGTTAAAGTTTCAAGCCAAATTCGGTCTTTCACTAGTACTTTACTGATTCTATTTAGTCACTGATTTTGCCTTCCAAGTGAGATCTTCTAATTCATCGAATGGAATAAGCTAACTAATTATCTAGACCGGAGATGATCGCTACAAGGAGCTTGAGAATATGGTTTTTGCTAGTCATGGCCGGCTGTTTGTGGAATCTGGAAGTATGAGCGCGGAGTATCATGTTAGTCGAGTTGTGACAGCTTAATGTTGGGTTTGTGTACATAGTTTCTAAAGAGAGTATCTCTGCTATTCAATGGACACTTTTGGCCTTCGAATGATAACAATGGATTCCTGGACATTTCTATCTAAACAGGTCATTCTCCTTAGATCTACCGAGAATTTAAATATGAATTTCAAGTTATAACTGAAATAAACGATCTTTCTAGGCAAAGATGGGGTGACGCTCTCCGAACTGCGGGAAGTCAGCTATTGTATCAAACTGAGCTTCTAGGAGGGAGTAACTTACGTTGAAAGGTTGAATGTACTTTTTCAAGCCACTAATGACTTTGAGATCCTCTTTACTCATCTCAAAGTCCGTGACATTGAGGTTCTGCGCTAGACGTTTAGAGTTGCCACTCTTTGGAATGACGCCAATACCTCGCTGTGTCGACCAGCGAAGAAGTATTTGAGAAGGAGGTTTGCCATATTTCTTAGCCAAGTCAGCAAATAAGCTAGTTCTCGAGTAAAACAGGAACCACGTTGGCCTGCTCATGATGAATATCAATGTAAGAAGAGTTTTTAAAGGAAGAATAGGCTGTGATCTGAACACCGAGACCCTGCACGTAGTTGACCAGAGCTCAGTCCGGTTGTGTTCAATCTGCAAAGCAGCAGTCGCGGCGGAATATGGGTTAGCAGTTTTATTTGGATTTTAGGCGTATGCCCCCAGGGTGGTTTATCATAGAAATACGGCATATCCGTAATCCCGACGATCCCTGGTCTACTTTCATTACATGTCTGACCAGAGTATTATGAGTCCTTTTTAGGCATCCCAAGAAGAATTTTCTCACTAACGCGGGCCAAATGAGCCGTGCTGATTGTCGGTGCTGTCAGCTCGCCGCAGAAATTCAAAACCAAACTCGCTGACAATATAGAGATTAGCGTTCTGTAACTCTTCCAAAGATCGTATCTATTACGAGGGTTCTCCTTTAGGGGTCGCGATATTGAGGGGCTCCAGTGACGGCCCGAATGGCCGTAAGATGCTCCGCCGGAAAAGCCAGGCCTTTCTGCTCAGGTTTAAAGGAGATGGGAAGCCTGCTTCCCATACCTCCCAGGACATGCCATCTTCGTGTTTTCATAACCTTCCTATCAAATCACTGCAAGAGATTGCATATTTTTTGGACCCCGGAGAGCTTTGCTCGATATGATTGTCCTGCAAGAGAATCTATGAGAGCACTCGGCGCCATTTTGCCTGTCCCTTCTTCCAAACACTATACACAGACCTCTCCTTAACCAAAATCGAAAGGTTGAGAGCCATTTAAAGCGACCCGGAACTAGCACCGCATGTCCAGACTCTTGGTGGTATAGGTGCGCCTGGAAAATGTGCTTGGAAGAAGGCCTGCCATGGAGTCGACGTTCATTCGGTTATCTGCTGCCAGGACAAGGCGTTCAACAGTGGACCGACGTTCTGCGCGGCCTGGTCAATTGCAAGTCCTTTAGCCTGATTCGCGACAGCTGGTTGGATAAAATTGAAGATCTAGATCACCTCGCACCCACCGATGCCATAATTGTGATTCTGAATACTATCATCGAGGCTCGCATCCCGGTACGGGAATTCCTGGTGGACTTCAAACCTGAAGACTCAGCAGGAGCCAACGAACTAGATGTGAGACGCATTAATGTGCCTGATCTCCAGGAGCCCAGGTTCATCGCTGCTTGGGCCAACTTGCAAGCTCTCCAACTGAATTTCACAATGAACCCGACTATAATCACCTGGGTCGACCCGCTGGTGCGACATGCAAGCGGTCTCCGCAAATTGACAAATCAATTTGACCTCGGATTAAAAGCAGAAGAAATCATCGAATGATTTTCCTCTATCAATACCCCTTAATTATTCAAGCATTCTGTATTTGTCACAATCTTGACGAAAATTGGGGACTGGGGGCTGTCAAAGCCCTTCGAGGGGCCTTGCCGCCTAATCGGTACGAATAACCCAGCGCCCCCAGGTCCCATCCCAGATAATTCACTTGAAGATAGAAATCAAAGTACGCATCCAGGTACCATATGTGTCTAGAAATAGATCCAATCCGTCTTCATAAGAAGACTTGTGGTGATTATCATGGATACGCTTGGGCGGCCTGACGGTAGAATGCGGCCTGAGCCCATCCATTTCGCCGTGAGATTGGGCAACTCGGATAATTGTTTAATTGCACTGCATGGGCTAAATCCCACTAAATCCGAAATCCTGTCCATACAATAATTGAAACCCCAACTCCTGCCCCTGAGACCCACTTGGCGCTGCCATTTGATGACTGGGATAAACAAAGCATATGATGCAGGTACATCGGGTGGTTTGCGGGCAGCTCTATAACCTGTATCGAGTCATAAATAGAATTGTAGTTCGGACAGCATCCATAACCAATAAAACTAACATAGTTGCGTTGAATCTCAAAAAATGGCGATTTGTAGTTGGAACCACATCGCCTGCAAACAGCAACCGAACATAGCAATGATATGGGGAAGCGGTATATCGCAAGATCAGGTAATGATAGTCGTCTAAATTCTGAATCGGTGTTTATATTAGAAGCCTGTATTATATTACCTGTTCTTTACCTCTCCTGGCTTCATTTCCCTTGGAAAACCTCCCGTTAGAATGCGGCACCACGGTCCGTCACAGCGCGCCGTATACTTAGGCATACAGCTCCGATAGTGCTTCATATTACAAAAGGAACTCCTAAAATCTCTTTCGTAGCATCCAAAGGAATAAGGCGGCTACATAAGCAGGGGCTGAAAGGGCCTAACTCATCTAGCATCAGAGGAGACATATTGCTATCGATGCCTTGCTCGACTACTTAAGAGCGTCCGCTCTACCCACCTTCAGTATCTACTTCACCTTTAATATTCCTCATTCCAAGCTCATAACCATAGTTCTTCTTTTTAAAAATGCTTTTCTTTCTCTGCCTATTGCAGCTAGCTATTGCTGCCCTGGCCTTCGCTGGAGGAAGCGAACTGAGAGCCGATGTGCAAAGGGCAAACCAGGTGCCACGCACTACTACAGCTGTCCCTACGCCGGCTATTACACCTGCTGCTGCTGGTATGCTCAGAGCATTCATGTCAACGGATAAAGGCTAACCTTACTTAGCATTGAATCTTGATGCTAATGTTAATAACGATAAGGCATGCAAAAGAAGGACGAGCTCGACAAGTTCGGACTCAGTGGTCTGTGTTCACAATGCGGATGCGCAGCATGATATCGGCACTTGTATCTGCACCAGGGGCACAACTACTGTCACCCATTCAGAGACTTCAGGTCTGCTGGGTAAATGCCCTTCGACTATCCCAGAAAGCTGGCTCCCTACCACGACTCATACGACATCCCACCCGACTTCGATGACAAAGGGCGAGATAGTGGGGTATCCGTACACCTCCTGGAACATGAAGAACGGGCTGTGCGTTGCATGTGAATCCAGTGCCATCAGCGTAGTGGATGTTGGGTTGCCAGGACGGCCTCCCAGCATTACAACCTGTGTCGGTTCCTCGACGACACTGACTCCCCCGATAACTTATATTACCACGGCGACGATCGTCACGGCCAGCCCCGTGCTCGCTGGAAATTGGATCAGCAAAGCGTCAGAATCCACGATTACTAACACCGCATCAGAACGAGAAGTGCTGGCCTCTAGCATCTACAGCGCCCTTTCAAAGGTCTGCTCAGAAAGTGGGACTACTACGGTCACAACGGTACCAAAGACCTCGTGGCTCTCTACTGATTCTCCTGATATGAGTATGACCATCGTTGACGCCACAGAAACTATGACAAAATGCTCTGATGCAAAACAAACCAACATTATCGATATTTGGGATCTCCCCGCAGGAAATAGCTCCGATGAAACAGAGAAAGATGGCCTCTCAATTACAGTGGCGGATTCCTTGTTCGACGGGCTCAGTCTAAATCAATGGATGTGGACCATTGCGTTTACATACGCCCAGGCGGCAATAAACTCGACCGTCTTCGATACGTATATACATCGCGATGCAGAGAGTGGTTTTGTTGAACCGGTTGTGATCGCACAGCATTATCTACCATCCGAAGTGCATCTTTCCTACAAAGCGAGCTTCGACGTGGGAAACGACTTGGAATATTTGGAGACACGCATGGATTTCCAGCCAAATCCGGACAATACGCTTGACTGTGAGATATTGAAACAGATGGTTGGATTTTTTGCAGATTTTATTGAAGTGTGCGCACCGGAAGTAGCACCGGAGATCAGGGCTGCCACTGCGGAGGGCGAAGCGGCCCTGGATTACGTTTGTGAGGCGGCAACTCATAATAGCTGATAGGGAGCTCCTCGATAGGATAAATTGATCAGTATATGTTTGGAGCTGGGAAGATTGGAATGGTAGATAGTATCGGTAACCTGATTTGCACACTCCCTAGGTATATTTAGTGGTCAATTATCTGTTAATCCGTTAGATCTGTTGTAGTGCAGAAGTATATTATGTTATCTGTTTGCACGATTACCTAGGTAGACCTTCGATAGAAGTTCCCGCCAGCGGTGGTGATCTTCGAGCTCCACGGTCCAGAGATTTTCCCGTGCGAGGCCGATGCAAGATCTGAAGTCTTGCCTTGCCATCCAGTATTGAAAGCGTCAATGATTAGGCGAGGCCTTGGACGATGGCCAGATCTCAATCGGCACAAGCCCATGGGACTGAGCGATGATAACGAGGAGCATTCTTCACGATGCCAACGTATTTCATGTCCAAGGGTGTTGGGTTATGCGCGGTCGTTTTCAAGTACATTCCACGCGTGGCTGGGAAGGTATTCAGAAGGCGCATCGAATGCCCAAGCGATTGATCAACCCCAGTCGGCAGCACTGAGATACAGCTCTTTCAGTCGATCGATTGTTTCCTCTTGCTCGGACATGCTCGTTGGACTGTATAATCACATTTGAATCCGAATTAAACCACTTGATTGTATGGGCAACTCTGATCTTGTTCATGTTCTAGTGGTTTGAGTTCTTCCATAGATTCTAGTTGAAACAATAAAAGTCAACCTACAAAGTTTTAAAGCCGAATGATTTGTTTGAGGAAATCTCCCCATGCTTGTCATTGGATTTAAATCAGTTTCTGAATAGTGAATATTTGCTCTTGTTCTAGTGTATGATTTGATGTACCGCAAGGGCTTTTGTCGGGAGGGTACGGAACAAGCTACATGGTGGATAATTTTCACGTCCATGGATCCATGCACCTGGCATATTTTCACCCGCTTCCTTGAGCTTATGGTCCACGGGTCCAACTGGGCAGCCCAGACATGCAGAGTAGACCTGCGTTGCAACCCACACGGGTCCACCTGTCGGCCGTTCTGATCCCACCCGTCGGCCGACAGTGTAGTAGATCTTCTAAAAGGACGACCAAGGAACTATAAGTTGCACGGCATATCCCTAAAAATCCCCCTTGAATTCGCATTCTCTTGACTCCTCCAAATACTCAAATTCCATCTCTAAAATGGCAAAGTACTCTACCAAGCTCGCCAACCAGCGAGTCCTCATTCTGGGCGGCACATCAGGCCTGGGCTACGCCGTCGCCGAAGCCGCCCTCGAATCCGGCGCCCACATCACCATCTCCAGCTCCAGCCAGACAAAACTAGACAAAACTGTCGCCCGTCTGAAAGAGGCCTTCCCAGCTCAGTCAGCCGCCCAAACAATTACCACCCACGTTACCAACCTCGCCGACATAGACAACCTCGAAACCAACCTAGAATCCCTCTTCCAGGCCGCCACAAATGCCGGCACCCTTAAACTCAACCACGTCCTCTCTACCGCAGGCGACAACCTCCAGATCGCTCCCATTACCCAGATCACCCCAGAAACTATCACCAAAGCCCTCGGCGTCCGCTTCATCGCCCCAACCCTCATCGCCAAACTCATCCCCAAATACCTCGAGCAATCCGTCAGCAGCTCCTTCACCCTGACGGGTGGAAGTATCGCGCACAAGCCTTCGCCAGGCTGGTCGGTTATTGGCGCCGTTAGCTCGGCACTCGAAGGTCTAACCAGAGGTCTTGCGCTGGAACTTAAGCCTGTGCGCGTTAATCTGGTTCATCCCGGGACGGTTTCTACGGAGTTGTTCTCGTCGATTGTGCCTGCGGACCAATTTGAGGCGGTGATGGAGCAGTTTAGGGGGAAGACGACTACGGGGACGGTTGGGGAGCCGGAGGATTTGGCGGAGAGTTACCTTTATTTGATGAAGGATCGGTATAGTACGGGGCAGATTGTGCACCCTAATGGGGGTTCATTATTGGTTTAGATTGTTTGAAGGGAGGAGTTGGAGATGGGATAGATTGAGTAGACTAGTTGAATACATGGTTGGTTGAGTAGATTAGTTGAATATATGGTTGATTGAATGTTTTCGATGAACGAAATTTGGTCATGATTACTCCTTATATGATAATCTTTATCCACGCTTACTTTTGTAGACCCTTTACAGCAATAATTCAAATGTAGAAAGACATCATAATCGTGAATTCAAAAAATCCTAAGATACTAGAAAAGATCAACAGAAAAGAAAAAAAAAAAAAGACAACAGCATAAGACAGGTTCCACCATTATGCTCCATAACCCCATAGACAGACCAGATAAAACCGACAGAAAAAGACCTATCCAGGTATAAGGGGTATATGACGCAGAAAGATGAAGCCCAAAACAGATGGCAAATCCGGGTATCAACAGCGCCCAGAGGGCGCCTTGAAAAATAACGTTACAGAAGGAAAGGGGGGGGGGGGCGGAAGAATAGAAGAGTGTTTAGTTTGACGGAGGTGGATAATAGCCGTTCTGAGAAGAAGAAGAAGACCCATCCTGAGCTTGGTAGAAAGCACTAGCCTCTTGAGTAGGGGCAGGATGGGCATTCTCCGGAGGGGCAAATGGAATAGGACTGCTGGATGTGAATACAGGTAGGCCGGTTTTTGTTTGGGTAGAAGACATATTGGGTGAAAAGACGGTTTGGTGCGGTTGTGGGAAGTCAGGGTTGTCAGGCGTATGCGGAGGGGAAGCATGGGTGGTAAACAACGCAGGGTTCTGGTTAATCGAAGATGGAATTGGCTGGGTGCTCAGTTGAGACGGCCCAGTGTATCCTGCGGCGGTCTGGGTAGACCCTGTTACAGGAGCAAAGGGCGAGGCAAGAGGAGGGTAAGCTCCGATGTTCACTTCTGGCGTCTCCTGCTTTGCAACAGCATCAATGGAGACGTCTGTGGCCGAAATGGCAGGTGGGGAGCTGGTAGGAGTGACTTGTGAGCTGACAGGTGTCTTTCCGCGTGCATTCTTCGTGCCGCTCGATTTCCTGGGTGAACGTGCAGGTGATTTTGATGACCTTGCTGCTTTTGCAGACTGCTGACGCTCTTCAGCGGCTTTCTGCTCTCGAATAGCTTGTTCCTCGGGAGATGGCATGACAAGTTTAATTTTGCGAAGACCGGAAGTAAGATTCTCCACATCATCTGCTGGTGGTGGAGGTACCTCGCTGGAGAGCTTGGAAGGCATAAATGCAGACGGAACCTTGGGGACTGGAGGTGCCTTCTTTGGGCTAGCAGAGCGTTTAGGAGTGGCTGGTCGCGAGCCTCCACTGGTCTTCCGTACGCTGGCAGCCGATGGCGGGCGAGTGCTTTTAGATGGTGTCCCGACATCTGCAGTAGTGGGCATATCAGCGACAGACGCCGCGGTGGCGCTCTTCCGTCGACTAGCATCCAGCGATGGCGACGGCTCCTGCGACGCATCTGGTAAATCGTTTCCATCAATAGTTGTTCGTCGACTCTTGCGCATGGCTTGCTGGCGAGGCGTAGCGGGCCTTGGTGAATAGGGTGTCGGGGATTTTGCTTTTCTTACGCGGAGCTGTCTCTTCTCTTCGTTCGGTGGAGGCGCTGGCGGTGGAGGAGCAATAATAGCAGGGTTGATGCCACCATCCATGGCGACCTGTCGCTCTCGTCGTTGGCGAGATGCCTCTGCATTGAGTTCCTCTGGTCGGTAACTGGTGGTTTGTCGAGCTTCCGGGATGAGAACCTTGGATAGCTCATGTGCAGCTGTTGCCCAGCCTACTTCTGGCATTGGAGGCAGGCTTGTGTCGAGTCCGGGGTATGAGCCGAATGATTTGCGATCGCGTGCTGGAGCGGAGACCACTTTAGCGGAGAATGAACGGGTGGAATTGAGGAACGTAGGCGTCGACTTGTTGCTGAGGATCGGGGGTGACACAAGAGCCTCTAGTTCAGCGAGGAGAGTTGGGGACCACCATTCGGAATCGTAGTCTGCTTGGGCTGGATGCGGCTTGAATGTAGGCTTCAGTGTATCTACAGGTGAGGTTGTGGTAGGTGAGATTGGGATAGCTTGCTGAGAAACCGAATGGTCCTGTGTAGCCGCACTGGTCAATCCAGCTAGATGGCTCAGAACACCACTCGTTAGAGCCCGATCACTGTAGCCACCTTCCAACACACTGATAACACGGCCATCTGTTCCAAGACCTTCCTCCTGTGACATTCGAACCACATCGGCGGTGAACTTTGCGTAGAACTCGGTTGGCACATTGACCTTGTGTCGTTGCATACCCGTGCTTTCCCATTCACTAGCATCAAATCCTGCAGAGAGGAAAATGGCCGCCTTGGGAGGAGGGCTGTTGGGAGTTTCGGAAAGTCGCTTGGTGTGATTCCGGAGAAACTCTCTGGCCTTATTGATCAATATTGTGTATTTACTTCTATACAGCCTCCAGAATTCGGGCTCCGTCTCCCATGTGTCAAGATGGACATTCCAGATCGACTGGCCATGTGCGCCATCGACACAGACGCTTGCGTTGCGTACTTTCTCGAAATCGCCGCCCTCGCAAGGATATGAGTTTATGTCGTGGAGACTGTAATAACCGATAGCCGTTTTCTTGTAGGAAGGCGCATTCTTCGGCGCTGTAGAAGCTCTGCTATTAAGAGCCCAAGTGATATCTTGCGAGCCATCACCATGATGAAGATCAAAATCCAGGATCGCTGCATGGGTAAGTCCGTGCATTTTCGCGGCATACGATATGCCAACATGTACGTTGTTGATCCAGCAGAACCCAGAAGGAAAGTCCGCTGAGCAATGGTGGCCCGGTGGTCGAATACAAACAAATGCGCGTGTAGTAGGGCCGGGACTAAAGACTGCATCGATTCCATCACAAACACCGCCCAGAGCACCCTGGAAAGCATTCAATGACTCGGCGCAGAGATACAAATCCCCAGAATGCAGTTCAGGGCGACTGGCTTTGATGGCATCACCATCCTTACTGCGGGGCCGAACCAGCTCTTTCCCAGTCAGAGCTAGACGTGACTCGGCAATTTCACACATAGAATGGAGGTCCATCATCCAGGCCTCGGGATGCACATTAGCCACAACATCATCCTTGATAGACAGCGCACGCGATGATTTTTGCATCCGAAACGGAGGTGTAGGTAACACGTCGAGATTGAGCTGAGGATGTGGTGCAAAAGCCTCGCCTGAATGTCGCCGTCCCATGCGGACATATGCCGCTGACACGCCTACCACACAAGCGCGGATACGCTCTGGTCTCTCCACGATGGAAGCCAGCATTGACTTTGAGGCGCGTGGACGCGAAAAGCGGTGCCCGTAGCAGGCATCGTGGATTACCACAACCGTTTTGGCTTGCGGGTCGGCGAGCTGGTGGCGCTCGACTTCTTTTGCGAAATGCTCTGCTGCTATGGAAGCTGCTGTGGGGCCTTGGGGCTCTGGAGGGGCTGTCGCAAGTCGCGGTGGCAACATCGCGGGCGACGCGGCGCCGGTGGGGGACCCCGCGAAATGGGATGAGGGACGACGCGACAACTCCGGGTGCTGGGATGTAGGGGAGTGGTTTTGTGAGACGGATCGCAGGGACGTGTTTGAGGGGCGCTTTTGGAGGTTGGGAGACGATTTGCGCTTTTGCAGACTAGGTGTGGACGGTGTTGATTTGCGACGCTCGTCGCGCAGAGAGCTGGAGCTGGGGGAACGTCGTGGAACATGGTGGCTGCCTGAAGCGTGCAACGGGGTTTCATGAGGCGACAGGAGTGAGGGCGAGTTGGGTAATGGGGTTGTCGTCGCATTTGCCAGCGTTAAACGATCCAGCGAGTCAGAGAGGTCGAACGATTGGACCATTGTCGCGGGGGGGTTCTGCACGATCGGTGGCTTGTCGTGGGGGGTTGAAGATTCCATGATGCCTCCAGATCATAGATCTGATCATAGATCTGGGAATGAACAGAAGCCCTGGACAAGACGCGTTGGAAAGGGGAAGTGGACAGAGAAGGCGGGACGAATCTTGGATCTTGGAGATCTGCCTTCATGGGGCAAGGGGTCAGTCGATCTCATTCCAACAAGGGCATTCTTTTTACGCGATCTCACTTGTGGTTTCACTGGGATATTTGTATCACAGAATTCATCCTAGGTATATTCTTTGGCAAATGCAGACATTGTTCTATTCCGCGTCTCTAATCAACTGTAAACATAGAAGAAAAAAAAAGTGGACACGCAGATCTGCAGAACTCCTGCCCAACACTATTAGGCTATAATCACAAGAAACAAAGTGTAGTCACAGCATAAAATGTAACAGTCTATCCCACCAACACCAGAGCTGGTAAATCAAATTTTAATATCAAAACATGGAAAAAGAAAACCATTCGAAGAGTCGTCTAGCGGGCCCGCAAGCCCCGCCATTGATACCATTGGTACCATCGCCGGCCAAAGGATGACTTCTCGTCAAAAGATTCTTGAGATCGGCGTCGGTTTTTCTCTTCTTCCTTGCGAGTCTTCTTCTCGCTCTTGAATCCACGAGTGGCATGCGAATTGCAGAAACATTGCATGTGTACAGTTTCGACGCTCAGGCCTGGGCAGCTGCTGCGGCGCTGGGCGGCGCAGGCATGTTGGCCAGCATCTACTTCGCAGTGGCACCACTCATAGAGAGTATAGAATTGTCGACACATTATTTCTTAAGTGTCAATTGAGTGATTTTTGGAGGGTCGTGGTGATGTGATTGAAAGTTTTATTGAATAATGTGGTGGGTCGAATGATCCGGGCTGATCCGAGTTGGCCCAGATGAATCAAATTTGGAAGACTTTGCTTGGTGATTCACGATTTCTTATTTGCAATTCCTCGATGTAACGGTTTTGGACAGAGGAAAGGTTGTAAAGTGGTTGGCAAAAGGGTAGGATCCCAGCTGTGGTGGATACCCAGTGACGCGTGATGGAGATAAGAGCTTCAGACCAGCTGAAAGAGGCGAGGGGGAGCTTTGCAGGAAGTAAAAAAAAAGGAAAGTCCGGGATGTGCAGATCTGCAAGAGTCTTTATACTCTGTTTGACAAGTGAATACAACCGGTTCGACCGGCACAGCCTATGGGGAGAACAGGCTGCGCCATAAACCATGGATGGGAGCTTTCAGCTGACGTCAAGATGCGCGCCAAGCTCATCCGGACCCCCCGGCGAACTGATACTAAGCCCATTCTAGACACGCAGCTCTCTTTGCGCTGGCGGCCCTGTCGGTAAAATTGCTACTTCTCCAAGCGACGCTGGGGAAGACTGCCCTGTCCGGCGCTACGCGGGTTACATTGTCGCCCTCGCGGATTAGTATTGGCTGGAACGACTTCCTCCGAAGCCGTGGCTGGCCTATTACAAGGCACCATTTACTTGGCAATTCTTTTCAACAAAGTGTTCTCATGATTGATCCACTGCCAAGTGGAGGAAGGGTTTGTCCCCAATGCGAATTGCGTATAGCGACAGCGAAATAGGTTCTTCGGCAACGTGCACGGCGGTTAAAGCCACTGCAGGATTGATTCAGGCGGCTGCAGATATAAGAATAGAGCGGTTTGTAGAGTAGTCCGTAGCTGGAAACGATTTGCATCCAATGGATAGCGATAAAGTTCGCGGAGTTGAAACTTAGCAGCTGGAATCAGATTAGTCCCCGACCCAATCTAGATTCTGACAGGGATCCGCGCTGCTCCGGGCGGTTCCTCTAACGTGGTCTTTCTGAACGGCGCGTGTCACTTGCCGCCAGCCTTACTCCCAAGACCTCATTTAGGCCTCATTTGGCGCTGAGGTATGCTGAAAACCTCACGTTGCACGGGCATCCGACATTCCTCGAGTCCCATGGAGCAGACTAAGATGGATCAGATCATGTCGATCCCTCCAACGCAAACCGCAAACGGTGCTGTACAAAGCCACATACCAGCCACAGCCAACTGTTTTTATAGCAGGCGGTGGATTACTGCAGTATTACTCCAGATCACCTGACCTGTCATTTTCCCGCGGAAAGATGCCTCAGGCTATTATCAAGTTACCGCGGAGTCAAGTCTACTACTTTTTCCTTACCCCATTGCCACCACAAAAGGGAGTTTTGGAAGCTATTATCCACATCCCCAGAACGAGGGCTTCTCCCAGATTCTCCCAAATACTTTCATACGCTGAAATCGCTTACTCTTACCCACAATCGCAACAGCCCTGTCATGACCACCCCATCCCAAGGCTCTCAACCGCCCACCATGGCCAGCACCCCCGCCAGAGCCTCCACACTACTAGCCAACTTAACCGCCGTCTCAGCCCGCATCAGCACAGCTGCCACATCCTCCACAACGCCATCCAAGCCCGTCCGCCTCGTCGCGGTCTCCAAACTAAAGCCTGCATCTGACATCCAAGCCCTCCACCAAGCGCCAGCCTCGCAGCTCCACTTCGGCGAAAACTACCTACAAGAACTCCTCGAGAAATCCCGCCTCCTTCCCAAGACTATTAAATGGCATTTCATCGGTGGGCTGCAGTCGAATAAATGCGTCACGCTGGCCCGCGACGTGCGCGCGCTGTGGGCCGTCGAGAGCGTCGATTCAGAGAAGAAGGCCTCGCTGCTGGATAGAGGATGGGGCGAGCGGAATCAGGATGTGGTGGCTGAGGGTGTCGACGAGTCGGAGGATGCTGATGCGGGGAAGCTGCGTATTTATGTCCAGGTGAATACGTCCGGCGAGGAGAATAAGGCGGGGATAGATCCTACTGCGGCACCGGGGCTGGCGCGCTTCATTAGGGAGAAGTGTCCGAGGTTGAAGTTGCAGGGGGTTATGACTATCGGGGCGATTGCAAGGTCTAGGGCTACGACGCTGGAGAATGAGAATGAGGATTTTGTCACGTTGAGGGAGACGAGGGATCGGATTGTTAAGGAGTTGGGGTTGGAGGGGGCTGATGCCGAGCTGGAGCTTAGTATGGGGATGAGTTCGGATTTTGAGGGTGCGATTGCGCTTGGTTCGGATCAGGTCCGTGTTGGGACGACTATTTTTGGGGATCGGCCGCCTAAGGCTGAGGCCAAGGTTGTGTAAGATAGATAGATTGTTAAGTGCGGTTGAAGGTATTTTTATGAATTATGAGTTGTTGCATAGGCTGTCGCGTTGAATCAGAGTGCGATCAGCTTTGAAGATAATTCGAGAGGGCAAGGAAGAAAAATAGAAGCTGAGTAACTGTATATCACGTCACGATTACTGCAAACGATTGTACAAGAAGTTGAGACATCCAATTAAAAAAGAACGCTCGTTGGTATTGGCTGAAAAGCTGATGGAAAGATATACAACGCTTGCTTTCGCCGCCCAATGCCTTGGCCTATTAGTCGTAGTTTGTGATCGGCCCGGTATCTTTGGTTCCCTGGCCCAATTTCTGCTCCATTTGCTTGACAACTGCTGGGGGGACGCTGTCTTGGGTGGCACGAACGGTAACCCGATACATCTGGTACTTAATCAGTATGATGCCGCTTTGTTTAATGTGTGATAGGAGATACAAGAGTTTACTCACCGATTTCTCGTAATTAGGCTCCAGGCGCAGCAGGCACCCGGTTTTGCCTCCTTCCGTTTGGTATACCGCACAACCAACGATATTCTTCGGGTTAGGATCCACGTTGTCCAAAATCTTCCATCCGAGACCTTCCACCATGTGTCGTGTGAAGGCCTCGTGGATGATCTTGTTCTTCCCACTAAGTCCAAAGGTCCTTTGTGTTTCCATGGGAGGGCCTCCAATCTGGCGCCAGCGCTTGAAGAAGTCTTCAGGCGATAGAGATGATGGCTCCATATACCGGTGCATGAGCACTGGAAGCGCCAAAGTGTACGCTTGCAAAGCACCAGCCAAATAGGAGATACGGATGGTGGGGTAATCAGAGAAGGGCCCGTGGGCGGCACAGAAGAATGTCTGCTGGGTCTGGCCTGCTGCAGCGATACTGGGCTCAGGCAGATTCTTCGAGTCAATTTTCAGGTTGGGGTTGGAAGGATTGTCGATTGTGGTTGTCAAAGACCCGATGGTATAAGTCGATTTGTTGGAAATATAGAGCTTGACCACTCCGATGTTACCACGGTATTCGGACCGCAGACCAATGTGGATCTGGGCATCTTCAAAGAGTACACCTTCTTGCAGGAAGTAGAGTCTGTTGAAGCCAATGTCCCAGTCTGGTGTCAGATGAGCCGCGCTGGCCATGTTTGGTGCCGGCTGCGCCGGTCCGCTGAAGAAGTCCAGGCCCTCGAGATCGCCGGACGCACTTTTTCCACCTGTAGGAGATGGGGTGATACCATTGCTTCCAGTGCGTGTGCCATTGACAATGGTGGTGAAAGAGCGCTTAAGACCTGTTGTCTGTGCCATAAGAACTTCCTGCTTGTCAGCATTGGCAGCCTTACCACCGACAACCCATGTTTTCCTTTCGCTGGTGCCGGCCGTCTTTTGGTGAAGACGCGAAAGTAGAATCGACGCTCGTTCGGAGAAAGGCGGCATCTCATCGCACACAGTTCGGAGGAGGTCGTCTGTGGGGAGAGTAGCCATAGACAAGTACTCAAATGCTCGCTGTTGTAGCTCAGAATCAGGCGAGTAGCTGTAGAGACGGAAGATTTGCAATAGCTGAGGCTTGATCTCAGGGAACAGGTTCACAAACTTCACGAAAGAAGACAGGATCATCGCTCGAGTGTTGTCTGAACCTGTGAACATCTTGGCTTGCAGCGCCATGAATTGCTCAATAGGGCTGGAGCCAGAGTTCTCAGCGACAAGATGACCAAACTCTCCAAGCACATAACATCCGATCTTCACCAAGCTCTCGTGGCAGTCAGTCTTCAAGTAACCCAGGAGGGTGTGGGCTGCATATGCCTGTAACTCCTCGTTGTTGGACACAATCTGAATAACTCGCTGCCAGACTTCATCGTTCACGTGGTCACCAGCAAGGGATAACAGTTTCAAAGTCATATCGATGTACCACTGCGCATCTGTCGCATATTTTTCCGTCAAGATGGCGACCTTGAGAACCATCTCCTCTCGGATCGCATAGTCGGCGGTCTGAAGATAGCGCAGGAGCTCGTTCACAATTGGTCCCGCATTTGTTGTGTCACACATGCTGTACAAAAGATCCAAACCCTTCCGTCGGACACTGATGTCACGGTCCCGCAGCGAGCCCAGAATGATGTTCTGATGCTGTTTGATCGGATCAAGGGTCTCTGCTCGAGCAGCAAAATGTGTCATAGCATCTAGACCAAGGTACCGGACGTTGGTCTCACGAGACTGGATATACTTGCCCAGGCGGGTAGAAATCTGCATCATGAGAGTGTGCTCCGAGTCGAGATGGATAAGAAGATTGATAGCTTCGAAGAGAATTGCATTTTGGGCATTGTTTTGTTGAACATTCTTGGGCGTTTCCATCGCAGATTGCATGATTTGTCGAAGGGATTCGCGGATGATATCACGGACGTGGCTATCGTCTTTGGAATGGGTTAGCATTGAACGCTTCTCAGCAGAGACAAAAATTCATACCTGATGGTGGGTAGTACTGCAGAAGTCGAAGCAGTTTAACTTGGATCCATGGGCATGGCACGCGATAGTAGAGATAGTCCGGTGCAATGTCACTGTCCACCACTATCCGCTTTAATCGCTGGGCAGCCTTGACATAACTGCCTTTGTATTCGTCTGGAAGATCTTGGGCCAGAGCCATGACCAACGATGTTACTGACAATGTAACTCCCATGTCGGGGTCGTCCATGATAGAGATAATTCGTTCGGCCCATTCGTTCCGCACGATGCCGGGGTATTTGCGGTAGAGACGGAGAAGGGTGAGAGCAGCCTTCTTCTTCACGAAGGCTTTCGAAGTTCTTTTGATGGAGATAAAAAGTTAGATCCAGAATGCAGGAAGTTCTAGTCAAATCAAGCAACTTACGGGGAAATCAGAAGTCGGTGGACCTCGCTGCCAAGGGCTTCTCCAAGTTCACGACCTCCCACATTGGCAACTGCATGGAGCGCCAAACAAATATTCAACTCGCTATTATCCATTAAATCCTTCCGAATACTGTTGACGACCAAATGGAGTAGCTCATGCTCTTCGTGTAGGAACAGGGTGACGGCGAGATAACCGATCTGCTTTTCAGAGTATTTATTCGAGGAAATCAGGTTGACGGCTTCCAAATGGCCAAAGTCAATGTCGTAGCCCTGGATATAGACGTAAAGGAGCTTGCAGACGTATTTCTTCTTCTGATAACCGTTCAGATTGCCGCTCTTGAACTTCTGCCGTATGTTGGCAAGCTCCTTATTCACGCGCTTCTCCTCCAGGTCTCGCGCCCGCGCATTGCGCAGGTCCGCGATGAACTGGACCAGTCCTTTCATTGACGACATTCTTGCTTATCGCCGGGGACCCTGGCTAGCAGCACGAAAGCCGGTTCACAGGGTTGAGTAAAGTTGTCTTTCACTTCGAGTGGGGTTGGAGTTCGAGATGCTCTCGGCTCGCATACCACGCGGAGATGACCTCAGGGGTTCGCGTTCGGACAGACGGTGTCACACAACCATGTCCCTATCCTGTTGGATTGTCGATGGAGCATTGGCCGCCCAGGCTCAAAATTAGGGCCTCCGGATGTGTTTGCAGGGGAGGACTGTAGAAACAGGGGTTCGCTGGTTTGAAAGGGTAAAGTCAGCGCGGGTTAGGTAATGGAGGAATCGCATATGCGTGATCCAGGGGGACTGAGTACAATCGATAACAACTAACCCAGATGTGACGGGTGGACGGAATCCCCGAATAATAGGAGCGCGTCAAGTGTCAAGTCCCCCATCTTCGCACCTCTGTCTTGCCCTTTGAGCCACTTTCCGCTGTCGATCACCGGCTTCCGCTGTGGCGCAGGAATAACGTTGATGCGACTGTGGCGGTGTGAGGCTTTTCTACGGTGCATACAACATTTAGATCTCCTTGCAACCCTTCATATTAAGCACTATGAAGGCGTAAAATTGTAGGTTACTATTCAGCTGGGCAGCTTCCTGTAAAATTGCTTTCGTATTTAATCCTTTATTTTTCTTCGACATCGTAAACACACCGCAGTGTGGAATCGGATCCTTTGCTGTACAGCCAACCCCAGATAAACCATAAACTCAACTCGCAGACGCCACCAAAACCAACTCCATGGTAATGCAATTAATACCCAAATCTCAGGTAGTCATTTCCTGAGGAGCGAGGAAAAGACTGAGAATTTCATCTGCTCAAACACGAGTAGTAAAGTCGGTCTCAAGCGCGGACTCGATAGCCTCAGCCTTCTCACAGGTGCAAGATGCTGACAATCATGTAAGTACAAATCTCAGAGCTTGCCTCAATTGGTTGAGATTGAGTAATTTGGATTAATATTGGTGGCACTTACAAGCAGGGCGTGTTCCACAGGCGCACTTTTCGCCTTGTACGGGCAAGTTCTCGCTCACTGAGCGTTCACAAGTGCATTGGCCAACGGGACGAGCACCTAAGAAAATGTTAATCGTCATTTTTGGATGGGATAAATCGCAAGAAAACTCACGGCATGAACAGCGAGGGCCCGAGATGCTGTTCTCGGTAGAAGCCTTGCTACAGGAGCAGCTGAGAGCACTTTCCTTGCCGCAGGAGCACTTGGCCTGGGCAGCGCAGGCACAGCTACCGTCCTGGGTAGTCTTGCAGCAGGTAGTGGCAGGGTGGACCATTTTGTCGGTGATTGCGGTGTTTCTGTGAAGAATTTGCTTGAAAGGTTCCAAGAGACTGGAAAGGGGCAAATTGAGATTGATTTAAGACTTGAGAAGAATTGATATTCTGATTTACAACTAGATGATGAGAAGCAGTATTTATATACGAACCAAATGCGTCACACCTCGTTGCCGCATGGGCTGATTATTATTATCTCGGCTATGATTGGCCGGCATCGGTCGAGTCATGTGGTCCGCTGCTCTCGTCTTATCGCTCTGATTGGCCACAAGTCTACCATGACCAACTTGGGATTTCCTTGATTGAAATGCTCGCCACCTGAATGGCCAATCGATACTATTTATTGGAGATAGGACTTTTGATGACCATTACAGCCCTTTTGATTCGTTGAGCTACCAAGCAATGCCGGGTACAGGGTACTATGAGAATGTCGATCAGCCTAAAGCTTGAGTAGACTGATATACATCACCTTAGTCAAAACATTTTTCAGCTCCAACCCAACTTAAGATGCTACCTTCCAAGGGTGTTATATACGATATTTCCCCTGAATATTGTATCGATGAGACGAAGTCCAACTCTTTGAAGGACAGTCTGCATTCTCCAGAAATACACCGGATGCAAGTATCCATGGATGATTACAATTTAGCGCCGCCAAGCTTTTGCTAGTACGGGTCGCAAAGCACGATGTACTTCAGCATAGAATAGGTGCAGCCAGGGGTGGCAATCCAAAGATAGGCTCTTCCCCCCTCTTGTTTCGCCAGCGATTAGTCGCCTCGAGTATCTCTGGTAGGCCCTCGAACAACCAGCCCCATTTCCTCAGAAAGCCTTCCGACATTTCCCATCCAGTGATGTCCCAGGGAGGTGACCAAGCGATCATACCTCGTCGCTCAACTTCGTCGTCAGGAAAGCCCTCGAATAAACCACCGACGCAATCGGCCCATAAATCGTCCTCATCAAATAATCCCGTGGCTCTAATCAATCGGTCGCGTCCTTCAGGGCAGGGAAACATATCAATCCAGTCGCCGTGGGGTACCGTCTGTTGAAGGATAGTAGGCAGCAATGTTAAAGGTAGCCTATTGAGCTCGGTAGGCAGAGGAAGCACATGAATAATTTCGCTTTCGCAGTCAAGTGGCGTCGTAAGAATGCCCGATATTAAGGTCCGATTCATGGCAAGCCCACGAACGGCATTGAATTGTAGCAATGTAATGAGGTGATCTGGACAGAGAGGGAAAATCAAATTCGAGCACTTTTCCTTCGATGCCCAAGGAAGCAGAGGCGCTTTCGCTTTGTAAGTTTGTTTGACAACGGTCTCTGCAACCAAGTCAATTGATTGGTGCTCGATATCCCAGCATTCCACTAGCAAATCTGATCTGGCTACGCATATGGTATCGAGAGCGGGTGTATCGGCTTTTTTTTCTTGGGCTTTACGTTTCCCTGCCACGGAATGAGCATTAGTTTGGAGGCTTGGGATTAAACTATTCGTTCCACAGCCAAGACGCGGTCAGATCAGACTCACGGTAGGCTCTTGTGTTAAGCCTAGTTTGTGCACGTCTTCGTGTTGCGGCGTCTTTGATTCCAGTCCAGTCATCTTCTCTGGTTTTCGCCTGTAATATTCAGTAATTAATCCTCGTCGGCGTAATTCAAGGCCGCAGATGACACACCTCAAACAACTGTGGCATTGACGATAGCTTGATAAATGGTGGGATGGAGGTGTTAGAGTGATACGAGTGGGCCATGGTGCTTGCGTTTTTCGTAGAATGACGTCGAGGCTGATGAGGATGGAGGAATTCATATACCAACCTCGGGAACAGTCTTAGTGCTGACCGGAGGCCCAAGAACAATCCGATTTCATTGGCTCTCTTTTAAAATTTAGGCCAGAATAGGAATGGTATTATGCAGCTTGCTCACAAGTGAACCAATGATCGATGATAGCAAGCCCCATAATTCATGCAGGTGGCTCACAAATACTGGTGGCTAAATTTACTAGTGCGCAAAGCGATCTATGTAGTCTTGTGAGATGATACCGGGCGCGGAAGGTATATAAGTATCTGGAGGTATCTCCTGAGTGAGTGAGAAATAAAGAAGCATACCGAAATACCAATACTTTGACGACGTTGCATCTGCCGCGCTCTTTCCTCCCCATCGGAGTAAATCTTGGGCCTCTAATTTGAAAGCCAAAATCTTCGAGACATCTACTTAAACATGACATTCCATCCAGACACCCTCCCAGACCTAAAAGACAGAGTTTTCATAGTCACAGGGGGAAACTCGGGCATGTAGGTCTTTCTCTCTCGAAACTTGAGTCCATAGTCTCACAAAATTAAAGAGGTTACTACACTGTTGCTCACCTGGCAGAACATGGTGCTCACGTTTATATGTGTTGCCGATCAATCGAGAGGGGCGAAGCAGCAATATCCAGCATTAAATGCACATATCCCAACACCAAAATTAGTCTCCTACAGATGGATTTGACGGATCTTGCCAGCGTGGTTCGAGCAGCCCAAGATTTCCAGGCAGCCGAGACAAGCCTGCATGGCCTCATCAACAACGCAGGTATCATGGCAACGCCCTTTGAGTTAACCAAAGACGGCCACGAGGCTCAATGGCAGTCTAACTATCTGGGCCACTGGCTGTTGACGAACCAACTCCTTCCTCTAATGCTACGAACCTCGAAAAACATTCTCCCTGGTAGCGTGCGCATAGTCAACCTTACTTCCTCTGGCCACTTGACCGCACCCAAGGGAGGAATCAATTTCCAAGACCTATCACTTCGAGAGAGTGGACCTTGGCTGCGATATGGACAGAGCAAACTTGCGAATATTCTGCACTCTCGAACGCTACACAAGAAGCTTGGTCCTGGTTCACACAGCGCAAATAATGGGACAGGCGAAATCTGGATCTCATCTGTTCACCCTGGGATTGTTGAGACGAACATTGCCAAACCAGTAGGGGAGTCTGGCTCAAGTTTTGGGGTTGTGCTTTCTGTCTTACGAATGTTAGGATTGATATGGCCAGCTGACAAGGGGTCATGGAATAGCTTGTTCTGCGCAGCTAGCCAGGATATGAGAGCGGAACAAAGCGGGGAATACTTGGAAATATTCTCACGTTTTGGAGAACCGCATTGTCGGAGTAAGGCAGCAAAGGATGAAAAGCTTGCTGAGAAGTTGGATGAATGGACCCGGAGATTGATGGAGAATCAAGGTTGGATCGAGACTGGCAATCCTATCAACTGACTCAGGTCCTCTTCATAAAATGTCTATCTACTACTTTGTACTATGACCATAGTTATATATGTCAGTCCTCACTCTCAAGGGTTACTTGTCGCTTGTCAATTCGTTATTATCCCTCAAATTAATATTGTATAATTGCAATACCAGTCGTATAGGACGAGCTATGTCTACAACCATCATCTATTCTTGTCACTTCTAATATACGGTTATGGTATCTAATCAAACCGACTTCTGGAATGACTAGGCTTGATTGCAAGCTAGATGCACCGGGCAAGCACTTCAGCGCTTGTCAAGATAAGTTTTTGAGCGCTTATCTTGGATCGATGACTCAAGAATAAATATCTTGCCGGTTTGATAATTTTAAATAGCCAAAAAATATTCCAGACTCGCATTCTAGAAAACTTTCTTCTCTTGCTTCAAAATATTTTGTGATATCGAGTTCGTTGTTATGCCTGTGCACGAGAACTTTCTAGTTATCGTTTCTTCGAACAAGTGGGTTCCGATGAAAGCGGCCACGCAAAGAGCACATATCTCCCCGTGAAGAGGTATATATAGTCCGGAACTGCATCAAATCAAGCTGTACAAGCCTTGGTATTTATTTGTGTTTTATGACCAGAGAGTGCTGTTGAATCGTGGGAGGTACAACGATATATTGGAGAAAGGTGTTGTCCGTAGAATGTTGTACCTCTCTTGAATCCCGCAAAACTGGGAATGCTGGCTGAAAAATAACTGTTAGTGATCTGGTAGTGTCAATATTCCTAAAAAGAAATCACATCCTGAAAGAAATCTGAGATGATATGCTATCTAGCTTTATAATATATTCCATGAACAGCAAGGCTTTTTATGGTTTAGCTAGTATTGAGTAATCTTGAATTACGTCCTGAATCACACGTAGATTTCTCAAGAGGATAAAGATAGAAATTATAAACTCATCTTGGAAGCCAGAATTCAGTCTTCTTGGGAAACACCATTTGGAAGCCAATATTTCTACGGTAGGAGTCAATTGGAGTCTCGCGCTTTTTAGATTTCTGAAGTGTTATTGGGATGGCCGACTTATACTAGCAGACAGGCGACTCCGAAAAACTGCTTTTGGCGTTGGTGTTCTAGCTATAAAGGAAAAGGCTTCCATCACTCCATTCTGATTCAATGTAGACACAGCCACGTTGGAAGGTCGTTATATGCTGTAGATAATCCCGATATAACCAAACCAACATACTGGTGCTTAGCATTGGCTTTGACTGACATTTAGTGAGATGTTCTGAGAAACAATTCAACCTCCTTCAGTATTAGATTCAGTGTGGCATCTTTGACTAATTGCGGTTTACAAGAAAAGGCCACACGCTGTGGACTCTACAACAATCCTCCATAGTCTAAAACGCTTAATTCTTGTTTTAAGGAGTATTTCGATCGCAGCGACCATCTTCAACGGAGAAATAGGCCCGGGAGTATTATTATTTCTCCGTGTAGCATCAACGTTTCCCTAGCCTACAGGTAAATTGTCCAGCCGCTCTTCCCGGCATCATTACTGGAGTGCCGATTAGCCGAGTGTGCATCTCTTTATCTCTGAAAACTCAATCCTAATCCTGGAACTGGAACAATGATGCCTTCAAATAATCTCACTCCAACACTGTCTAGCTAAATGAGACAGATCGCACAGAAAGAGGAAGCTATGCCCGCTGATGAGAAACATGCAGGGCCGGCCCGAGGATCACGGATATGCCTTGACCACGTTAATTCAACCCAAACGAGAAGCGTTTTTGATTTGCTTCGAGAAGCTGGCCCCCGCCACCGAACGTTCTCCCCCTTGGTCTGTGCTTGTATCAAATCTCGGTATGCAAGTCTTCCCCTCTTGCACAACTCGGCTGGTTGCCGAATTTCAGCCGCTGCGGTTTTTTAGTCGCTTTGTGCCGTGCAGGAGGTTCCGAGTGGAGAGGAGCCGATCATGATCGTCTTACCCGTCGATCGTGCAGCCGGAGATTGACCATAATGGAATCACACCCACAGCACAGCTATCAAGATCGTCCCGACATAGATCAGGTGGCATGAATCGGAGCTGATGTGGAGAGCCTGATGCTGGGAGCTTTATCCAAACTCTGGGGTGGCGAGAAAGGCTGAATCAGCCTAATGATTCGCCGTACGAGATACGGAGACCCTCTGATGCCATACTTCCCTGGTGTCTCGGTTCCTGGGTGGAGAGAAGACATTTATCTCGAATTTTAAACTATAGCTGCGGCGCCGTCACAAACTTAATAGATCATACTTTTGAGTTCAGCTGCTGGACGGAAACCAAGGTTGGATTCCCGGCTACCGATCGGGGAGGGGTCGTCTTTATAAATATACTTCACTAAGAGTGTCGATTTTCGATCAAGTGGATACGTAAGATGCATTTCCAGCAGAATGAATTAATATTAGATGGATCTCTTTCCCAGATCGGAGATGAAACTAGAGCTAGTGTACCGGAGAAGCGTGAATAGAGTTGATCGCCGTGGATAGCCCCAGAACCCGATGCCCCCGAGTTCCCAAAATGAAGGAAATTTGCCCCAAATGATGCAAAAATACACGCAGCCGAGTAACATGTACAGTTTCGAACAGAACTTAGATATAGTAAAAGCCAAAATAAAAAAAAAAAAAATAATAATTAAACACCGGAAAATCAGAAAATTAGGGTTAGAAAAACACGCTGATTGGTCGTGTGCCTTGCGGCTTGACAAGAGAAGTCGTAGTTTTGTGACGAAACTGGTCTAACCTCCCTCGGACGGAGTCGCATTTAATGGAAAGTTGTATGCTTGCTGAGCAGATAATATTGACAATTTTGTGGACCTGCCTCGCCTTCTATCATTGCTGTATATAGCCTGCGTAATTGAAAGATGCATTGCCGAACTTGTTGCGCATAGATTCCATTGTATGAGAACCAGGTTGAATAGAATCGGAAGTTAATCCCTGATCTGAAGGCGCATATGTCGCAGGGAGCGTAAGGCTCGATGGTCCACTTGCTTGCGTGTAAGGAATGTTGGCGAGTGGGTTCGAGGCAGCACCGTAGGGGAAGGAGCGATAATCCTGAGGGAGAGATTGGAGACTAGAGAGAGTTCGGCCATTCGGCAATTGAGCCCCGATTCCAAGGCCATTGTTCTGAGTTGAAACTGGGATATGAGGCGGATAATTTTGCTGTTGGGAGCCTATAGCGAGAGATCGAAGTTAGGGTTCGTTCCATTTCGGGCCGTTTTACTCGGCGGGGGAGGTCAATCTAAGACAAACCTAGGTTGTTCATATCGTATTGGATCTGAGTGCCTTGAGTGTCTGTGGGCGAAACAGAGCCCTCGAATGACTGTGACTGGTCATACCCTGCCACCATCCCACTCGCAGGGCGCGCCACTCCGTAATCTATTTGCGGTCGTGCGTACGGAAGGCCCGATCCACTTGACGGACCATAGCGACCGGGAATTGGATACCCCGCATGGAATGAGTTAGGTTGAGGCGAGCTTTCAGGGAGACTGTTGGTTCGGGGGATGTTGTAATCGGTGTGCATCGTGCGCTGTAGGTCCAGAGATGTCGAAGCACCGGGGCGGCCAAACATCATGCTTGCATGTGGGAGGCTCTCTCGTCCCTGACCAGCAGAAGATATATAGGGCCCAGCACTGAGCGGCGAAATGAGGTATTCCTCATCGCTAGAACGGAAGCCATCGTGGCGTATTCCTCTGAAGCCCGTATAGTCTGCATTTGGGCCCCCGAATTCTTGAGGGGAGGTGAGAGGAGTGTGCCCGGGCTTGCCTTCAAAGGGTGTACGGAGCACTTTCGTAGTGTCGAAATCGTCAGGTAGAGCTCGAGACTTGAGCATTCTTTCACGGTCATTGGTAGTCAGTCGTTTGAGCTTTGCTCTCCTATAACGATGATATTGTTAAGACCAGTCCGACTCATATTCAGATACCCAAGGGCTTATAGTTACCTGTTCTGGAACCAGACTTGAACTTGTCGTGGGGTCAAACCAGGGATCTCTCTTGATAGACGTTCGCGATGAGCGGCATCTGGGTGTGCCTGTCGGGTGAACTCGCTCATCAAGAATCGGGTTTGATTATGGGTTAATCTGTAAATGTTATTAGCAAGTCTGTTCTAGAAGGCGATCCTGTAGTCTTGGGATAGCATTACCGGAATCGCTTCATCTTCTTCTTCTCCAGCGATGGCGAAGTATAGATATCGTCACTTCCTGCAGTTTCTCCTCTGTCGTCTGATGGACTCATCGAGGAATCTCTGTCGTGTTCATCTTTCATGTCGAGATGTAGGTCAAAGTTGGAATGATTGGTCGCTCCCTCTCGGTCATCAGGTCCAGCCATCGATCGCGGTAGAGAGGGATCCGTGTTGCCACCACCAGGGATATCAAGTTTCATTCGGGGCAGTAGATCATCTCTGCCCATCTCATGTCGGTGAACAAGTTGGTTGTGTAAGGCCATTTCGTTGTCTGAATGTCCACCAGATGTAGATCCGATCGTACTTCCAGGCCTTGATGAAGTATCAGAAGAGTTCTCAGTCTTAGCAGATGACTGCATCACAGTATTTAACCTGGTAGCGAAACTTGGTTCGTGTTCCTTGTAGAGTGGTAATAATGGGGAAACAGTCTTCTGCTCCGAAAAGGCCCGCTCTTCACTCCTAAATGCCCCAGAAAAATGAACTGGAACGGAGGTAAACGGCGAAGGTAGTGGTGAAGATAGCGGAGGCACCCAAAGACAAGGACCTCCGATGGACATGGTAAGAGTATGGACAAGGATCTTCCCTTTTAGACTCAGTAAGTCTTGCGTCAGGACCAAGTCCCAAGATTCGGTTGATAGAGACGCGTTGAACAGATCACGTTCGAGCCAATGCACGAAACATAAAAAAAAAAATACCGGGAGAGGGGAAATGAATAAAACCGTTAGATCCCCCTTCAGCAAGATGAGACGAGTGTGGGTCTGGTCGAAGGCCCGGGGCGCCTACGAAATAAGTCTAGGATTCCCTCCGCAATTAAACAGAATCACGGGTGAAGCCAAACCAAACAGAGAAGTCTCAGTATAAGATGAAGAGGAGGGTGAGTCGGGAGAGAAGAGGGGAAGAATGAGGGTTAGGCGCCGACAGATGCACAGGGTGTGGCCACAGAGACGTCAAGAGAGCGGGCCAACGGCTAACCAGAGTACGATCTCAGATCGCTGGGATGAAATGACCCGTTTCCAGTGTTGATCCTTACGACGCTTGGCCGGTGGCAGACGCATCCACTGAGGATTCCCTCGGGGGGCTCGGTAACTGGGGTCTTGGAGATCGGTGACCTCGATATCCAGGCACGAGAAGAGGGCAGTTAAACGTAAAGCAGGAGGGGGGGACACAAGCCAGTAGAACTACCAGAGTTCCAAGGCTCTCAACAAGTAAAGCAAGGCTAGATAAACGCGCATTAAAAAATACGTATTCTAGTAGCAGTATGAAGAAAGAGGCGGGGAGGTGGAAATAATCGCTGTTGGCTCGAGATATTAATCCGGACGCCCGCAATTATTACTTCCTAGGGTCCACCAAAGGTCGAGGGGGTCCTGAGATAATATATCACCGGAGCTAGTCAAGAGCTAGAATTTCGTAAAAGCAAGTATCTTCAGGATACAGTGCACTCGTCCTGGTTTAAAGGTCGATTCTTACTACCGAAGGATTGATATGCGTCTTTGGAGTAGTTCCTGTAAGACGGCGATCTCAACTACCAAGCGGGTTGGGAAAGCTTTCCGTAAAGGATCTCAAGAAAAAAGACGCATCTCCAAAGACGGAATATGAATTTAGGGGGGAATGTTTAAGGGGACAAAAAGAACCTAAAAAAAAAAAAGAAAAATAAGATAAAAGAAGGATTGGGACAGGGGACCCAAACCTTGGACCCAGTCTATCAACCTTGTTGTGCTGGGGTCAACTGCCAGGTGGGTCAGAACCAAGTTAAGTCAAGTTGGGTATGGCATCAGCAAGTTTGCCGGTAGCGACTAGCAACGTCTACGGCATAGAAAGAAGGATTCCCTGATGGGGCTCAGTTCAGAAGCACGCATCCCTCGTGGTTGGGGCAAACGGCCGGTTCCAAACTATTACCAGAAGAGTCTCGAAGAATAGATGGATCTAAGAAGGATTCGAAGCCTTAGATCTTTCGATGTTCCATCTGAAGGGCTAAACGGCAAGCTTGAAACGTACATAGCAGTACTGAAGCGCTTCTTTGAGGCCTGGACCGCTTAACGAAATTACGGGGTGGTCAGGTCCCAACATGAGACTCTTCCAGTGAGGAAGGTACATCATACATCTAACAGTTTCTATTAGTGTGGGTGTACCACACAAGGTGTCCCAGGCTTTTGTTCCCCACGTTGGTTAATGCCACGGATGCCTGTGGCGAATGGCGGTTCTGCCCGAGTAAAAGAGGGAAAATAGCAGGGAAGGCAGCAGAAAAAAAAAAGAAAAAAAAGAAAAAAGAAAAAGGGCTGCTGGTAGCGGGAACAAGTCTGGAAAACTCCGTAGAACGAGTTCCTGGATCCTCCTAACACAATTGAGATGGCTTTGTTGACTCCACATGGCACCCCGTCAGCGCTCTATGTGCTCCCGCGCGGGTACCTAAGCTTCAACTATGAACTCTCGTGGTAGAAATCCTAAATCCTACGATATTTTTATCTAGTACCAAAGCGAAGGATGGGATGTTCCAGGATCTAACCCGAAAAAGAAAAGATGTTGACTCGGAGGACATGTGAGATGTGGATCGGGACGATCAAGTCAACACCTCTTCCTGCGAGTGGCCAAAAACCAGATATCGAAGCTGCATGGGCCATGCGCAGAGGATTGGGATAGCGTCGGACCCTTGGCCAGAGCGGACACAGTCAGCAAGTCATTCATCTCTTACTGGCAAATCCGGAAGGGGACCACCCATGGGTCGATCAAGAAAGCTAGTCGTAAGCCACCATCCGGAGAGCCACACTGCAAGTTATCCGCCACTGCTTATTTTGAGTGGTTGGGTGATGTCGGTGTATATGTAAAAGTCCAGTGGATGTCAGCCAATGAGAGTGGAAATCTGGCATTGAAAAGAAAAAGAAAATCATCCCCCCCTCATATTTGTATAGTATGACAGGTGGCTCTCTCCCCCGGGACTGTGCCAAGAAGATCGACTGGTACATTTTTCCATTCATTCAATTACGCGATTATGTTTTCTTCCCTTCTGGTGGTTTCCCCATCTTCTATGAACAGCGATCTAATGTCAGCAAATTTGCAACCCCTCATTGGTGCTGGAAGGGGGGGGAAGAATCTGAAACTCGCCATTGGGGCAGGGGGTCGGTTAGACGGTCCCAACCGCGGCCTCCTCCAAAATAGGAGTCGGGCGAATCCCGGGAGGCTCTTACAGGCTATCGCCCCCAAGGAATCCGATTCATGCCTTCAAGGATCGCACGATAATTGCTTTGAGATCGCCCCCAATTCCTAGTATTTTGCGAATCATGACCTTACCAAGTAGCAAGTATGTGACGGTCGATGCATGCTGCCCAAGAGGGGATCATACGTCCATGATTTTCACGTTCCAACACCACGGAGTCCGGGCGTAGCTTAGGGCTAATCATCACGACGACTCCCCCCCCCCACCGGGCGCTCCCCACCAAGTAGAACTCCTTGAAATCTCCACATGCTGGCCTATGAAACATACTGAGTTGCAGTGGGAAATGAAAGGTTCGTTGCTCAGGGGAGATGATCTACCGTAGGCGAGTTAGAAGGCTGAAGAACAATGTGGGCCTGAATCAGTTTGTCTAGACTTCTGTTCCATTCGCGTTATATCCATGTTCGGTCTATATCCTGTATAATGTAGACACAACATGGCGTTACGGGGATGTCATACCGAGGCTAGACGATTCTTATTGAATCGTGGTGGGGTTCTTTGTCCTCTCTTCCTCTTATCACACGGTGTCATGCTTTTGAATTCCTGGTTCCGCTCTCCTCTGGGCCAGGGTTTCGACTCCGAATCCAACCGGACCCCGGGGTGACCGGTCATCCTGCATATCTTTCCTTGCCTTGGGTCGAGGTATGAGGTCATAAGTGCGAGCCACACCCGGGGGATTTATGGAGGGGTTTGATCGGGATTGTTCTGCATCTGTGATTTGGCCTTTGCGCGAACGTTGAACTAACGGTAGTAAAGCTAATTACTCCGTACATCTACTTAGAATGCATATCCAGTCCAATCGCGGAGTGGAGTCCCGCACAGCCCATTATTGTTCTTACGCAGAACATCTTCTCCTGTTCGGACAAATCCACCTTCTTATGGAGACTTGAGTTTTTGGCGGGTCTCGGAGGGGGGGGAGAAAACTCGGGACCGTTAGACTGAGATCCCGAATCAGAGGCTACTACACGCCATTTCTATGGCCGAAAGTCGTCGATCGCTTCTTAGCTTGCCCCTCCTGTTACACGCGATCAGATTCTTTTTCCTAACCCGGAATGACGCGGGTTCTCCACGCGGAGAGGGGCGAAAGGATCAGGAACGGAGCCGATTTAGAGTCCGTACATGTAAGCTGTCCATACCACCCACGTGGAAATGGAGGATTCCAAAGATGATGCGGTGAGGGCGCCGCATCGTAGCGATTGCATCGTAGCCGCAAGCCACTGAATGCACGCCTGCACGCCTGCACGCCCTTAACTTTTTTCTTCTTTTTTTTTTTGTGACCTACCGTGTAGCTAGCTGCCTTTCGCGGGCAAAGCAAGATGCAAGATGCAAGATTGACTAGACACGTGCCATTGAGTGAATACGGCACAATGTCAGTGTTTAGCAGACTACGATGGGTTTAGCTTCTCGGTCACTAGTGTACCGAAATGGCCGAAGGTGCCGATTTCTCCTGTGGACAGGCGTGCGGGGAATCAAGATCCTAGTTTCGTAGGAATCCCTTGTAACTTTAATCCGGGAGCCTTCAAAGACAGTGCCCTCTTTAGCTTTGTTATACGATCCGAGAACTCGTCGTCATGCTGCCGACCATGATTGGACAGATATAACGGCGGCTTACTGCATTCGCCAGGAGTACGGAGTACTAAAGCGGCTTATCCGAACGGAGTACTATATTCGCCAGTCTCAGGGCTCGGCTTAAACAGCTTACGCAAGCCGATCTTTGGCCCGCCTAACGTTGTAGCCAATGCAGTGACGCGAAGAAGCAGGGGGTCGGAACATCCCCGCCCCTTCTAACGGTCTCTGGCATCATTCCATCGAGTCCTTCTGCAGCTCGTCCTGGCACCTAATATACCCCCGGTGAATGCCAAGTTCATACACCGGTAACTTGGTCCGAACCCCGTGCCCTGCAGATCAAATTAACCGTGGAGCTATATTTTGCAAAACGCTTGATCCGATGCACGGGTCAAGGGTCTCTTTGGATTCCTTTCGTGTCCTCTTTTCGCCCTTCTTAGGGTTTGATCTACCAATTGCATTGGATGTGCCCCAGCAGGTTAGAGTGAGTCTCTGAAGTCTCTGAATAATAGTTGACACCCAGGGATGTGGTTGTTCCGCGATTGGCCCACAGGTCATTGATGGTGGACTTGCCTGTCATATGAAGTTTTAATAGTAGATTCCCAAGATGGCTGGCTGACTCTATGAAGAGAAACCCCCGGGAATCACCAGCTTGAACAAGCAGTAGAAACAGGTTCTGGTCTTTCAGGGGAATAATTGCTAGGGAATAGACACGATTAAGGCAGGTCGAACCAAACGGACGTGGCTTTTTTTTCGCACGAATCGACACCAGATCTCGATCCCAAATCGGGGACAAGATGACCCGATTGTCAGCATAGATAATGCCAGCCACTGGCAATGGCATCACCCCTTTCCCTCTTCTGTTAGCGTCGCCATCCCTCTCCACTGTGGATCTCGCAACGCTAGAAAAAGTGGACTAGACACTAGACGTCGTTCTTTGTTCCTGGCCCTCCCGGTCCCCCGACTGATCCATGCGTCTTGTTTCTCGAATAATCCTCCGACGAGTTCTCCCGCTCTGTCCCTTCCCGCGGCCGCGAAGGATCATGAGGAGAACAAGGGGGCCAAAATGTATAAACATAGAACAAAACTCTAATCTATCACGGCCCTCAGCTATTCCCATTAAGCTGGCTTCAAGGAATTTGGCTGCATCGGTTTCATTCCAGCGCTCATGCCCGCTCGATATCATAGTCTGATCCTCTAACGCCGAAGCTACCATCCTCGCACTAGTCTAGAGCTAAGCGCAAAAAAGTGAAACATGGCTGCGACGGCTCAGCGCCCCAGCCTCCTCGCTGTAATTAGCTCTGGGGAAATTCTCCGAGAGATCATAGACGATACGTGGAAATCCCGTCTAGAGGCCGGGTTGGGTTGTGATTTGTGGACTGCCATGCAGGAACCCTTCCAATTCAATATAACGTAGCAGCGACCTAGATGATCAGCCAGAAGAACCTTGAAATGCAATAGCATGGATCTTCACGTATTATCGTTAGCTAACTACTCCGTACTTCAAAAAAAAAACAAAACAAAACAAAACAAAAACAAGGTGTTCATGCCAGTCGTGCTCCACTCTAACGAGCTACTTGCCAAACTAAAGAACAAAGCAATATATTTTGTTGTTTATTGACTCCAGAGATAGCAGTAGTACGTTATTAAAATAAATTTATCCACCTCGCTAAGGTTTAGACCCATAGGATGCCGCTCTACAACGGTTCAATCAGGTCATGGATGGAGATTGATCTCGGTGAATAAAGTTAAGAACACTGAGTAAACCCCTAATTCCCATCTCTCGGGCCCGAAACAGCCCGTGAAGCGAAGGATGGCCGTTTGCTCCCGTGAAACTCCATATTAAAACGGTCGATCCCTGGGGCGCTGGTATATATGATGTTGTGTGATTGGGGGGATGGCCGACAATGCTTTTGTTGGCCAGAGGATGACGCGGATGTGACATTCCCTATGCAGTCGTCCCCACGAAAAAGCCTGCTGTTGTGTTCTTAATTGACGCGTGCAGCAGGCTGTGCCCGGTATTCATGCCAAGAATGTCCTCGTCCACAAGTACCTCGAGCAGCTGAACGTGAATCGTATAGGCCTCGTCGCCTCGCAATACCCGTTGCGGGTAATACTCCGCAGTCCGAAAGAGGAGGTCAAAGCTCGACGCATACGAGCGGATTGATGGGAAGAAAAGCCATGAGAACGCTTGACAGGGATGTGTTCAAGTGGCTGCATCAGCTTCGGTGGTCTTATCCTCGGCTGTGGTGGTAGAGTTCGGAAGACCCTGGTCGACAGTCGTATTCTCTTCACTAGCGGTATTTTGATCTTGCTTGCTCTCTCCAGACATAAGTTCCCCCATAGAAGGTTCCTCGACTATCTCTTCAGCTTCTTTCGGCGTATCTTTGGCGTCTTCCGTGTCCTCGGCGTCCCCGAGAGTTTCGGCTGGCCCGGCTGGAGCTTCGAACAAGGCATCGAGTTTGTGACCGTCTTCGATCTTGTCGAATGCGGCCAGTTTGGTTTTTGCGGATAATCGCAGGATACGCCAAGTATAACTCGACTTTGCTCTCAATGCATCTTCTTTCTCTTCGCCTTCTGCCATGTCGATGTCCATCTCAGCATCAAGTATTTTGCCCATGTATGATTTGGCGGCAGGGACAGAGTAGCGGTCTTCCTCCTTGAGACGCTCAACATTAGTCAAGGCCTCGGTATCCGAAAGGAATTTGAGGTCTAATGCTCCCATTGGTGAGGCCCGAAGACGTTTGTTCGTGTAGAGCTTGCTAGCCTCTTTTCTCGCGGCCATGGACTCTGGAACTGACACAGCTGGTCGTTCGATAGGTGGACAGCCCTCAGCCTTCCAGCGCACCCAGTTCTTATCCCTGGACAGAACCGTATCGACCATGCGATAGTAGAATTTTCCGCCTACGCCCTGTTGTAGGTAGCCTTCGATTCGCTTTCTCATAGCGGTCACCCATTTGGTGTCGTCTTCATTCAAGGTGAAGCCGTAGAGCACAGACTTATTAGTCGAATCAGTAAGGCGTGCTTTCGCTTTGGGGTTCAAAGACAGCAGAAAATCGAGAAGGATCAACGCTTGGACAAGAACATGCCGTCTGAATGCTTCGTCGCTGACCTCTAGATCGAAGAGATCCCGGCTTGTCAGGTATTTGGGATTGAAGCTCGTTCCGACTTCGGCCTCGTCAGCCACGCGTTTGCGTTTGTGAGATTTCCGGTCTTCCTCCGTTTGGCGCGAAGATGTATTGTTCTTAAATTCTGTGTTGATGTTCTTGAACGCAGTCAATGTTGCTTCAAGTGCAGCCTTGAAAGATGCAAAGCGGTCCGCATCGAATGTTTTGGTCGGGGCAGAGAAGTAAGCCTGTAGTCCCCAGAACAATGGGTACAATTCACCAAGATCAACTTTGTCAGCAGTAGTCTTTTTCTGACTGCCAGAAACAACGATCTTAGGTGTGTGTGGCCTGGATCCTGCCTCTTGCGATTGGCCAGATTCTCCTTGCGTTTCTGTCACAATGGGGGTTTCATCGTTGGCTTCAGTCATAGTCATATCTTCATCGTTGTTTGCTGCGGGTGCTTTGGGAATGTCGTCAAAAGTAGTCACATTGTCTGTGTGAAACTCGCCGCGTAAATTCACTGAACTTTTGTCTCCAAGAGGGAAGCTTTGGAAAAGGAAGATAAACACTCGTCCACAAAATACAGTGTCCTCTGCTCTGGACAGTCTGCGCAGAAGCTCATTGCATGATCGCAGAATAATCAAATTCTTTTGTTTGAAGTGTTTCTAGGATGCCGTTAGAATATTATCAAGTGAGGAACTATCGACGGAGAAGCAAACCCACCCTGATATTCCGCTCTCGGCGAGATTCCAAGTAATCGAATACCGTGCGACATCCATCAATTGTTTGGCTATCCAGAAGCTCTTCTATGAGCCAGAATATCAGACCCGGTTCGCATTGTTCTGAGCAGCATTAGCAGTGTATATGCGAATCTTGGCTACGCGCGTGGCGACTAACCATTGTCTGAGAAGATGGAGACTATATCGAGTAAATTCCAGATGTCGACAAAGTTTGGATCGTCAATGGAGGTGCTGGCCTTCGGGATTGAATGTAGTCAGCGATAGCTCTTTTGCAAATTGGTCCTATGCGGATCAAGTGAGACTCCTTACCAGGATACGGTAGAACTTCTCTCGAAAGGCAATCTCCACAGCAGCGAACTGGGTTTGCTGATTTAATTGCAACACAATCCCATCGAATTCTCGAGGGACCTGCCAAATCGCCTCGCCTAGGAGTGCGTCGGTCAAGGGGGGTTCGATTTGTTTGTCAGGCTTGAGATCCGCGGCGCGGTCCAGCAAGCTGTCGACTAGCGTCTTGTAGACATCAACCACCTCCAGCTCCACGGGAGCCATGTCTCTCAGGCAAACAGATGTCAAGAGCCAACCGAGGTTTTGGTCGTGCGCAAAAGTAAGCGTAAAGTGAATGGAGAAGCGTGGAGGGTTGCAGGTTGCGGTTCGGCGGAGAGGACGTGCCAAGCCCTTTTTTTTGCCGGGAAAAAAGCTCCCCCAGCTTCACCTCTCGATGGTTCCGACGTGCGCTGATCTCCTCCTTCACGTCCTTCACCAACCCAACCCCCTATCAACAATAGGGACGATCGAATGCGGTGATGGCGCAGAGTCTGGACACCAGGCCCACCGTTGTGGACTTCCGCGAAGACAGCCCGTGGGTGCAACTGGCTAAAGCCCACTGGTTGGATGGGAAGGTCCGCAAGGTCAAACCCGACGCGATCAAGAAGCAATTGTGGGATCCGCTAGAAGCTGAGGGTTTTAACAGCCGGTCTCTTCTGATCTTGGAGAACTTGAATGTTCTGGAGAAGTGAGGCCCCGCGCGCGTCTTGGATTTATTCGCCCTCCGGGAACTAACATGCGATCCTGCAGGTATCTCTGGCCCACGTACACCGAAGATGCGTCAAACCACCATGTGCTGCTGATCGCATTGATTGTGAGCGTTAAGTATCGCGAACACCTGCCAATATGGGGTGAGTAAATGCGACGAGGAAATTCAATGGAATCATGGCGGAAACTAACGATGAATCTAGAGGTATTCTCAGACCGAGGGGATGATTTCTCCAGCCTGTTCCATCGAATCCTGTCCATGAGCATAGACCATACACTCCCGACATCCTCGCGCCTTTCGATTCTTTCTTTCATCATCGGCGCCTTTCAGTCTTTGGAGAACATCTTGATCCGGAAGGAGTGTGCCCCACTTGTTTCGATTTCGATCTGGCACAACCTCGCCAGTGAAGATGCCCGAGATCGCGTGATCTCCCAATCTTCGAGTCTTAAGAAAGCTTGGAGGGCTTCATCAAAGAGGTATGACGCGGGGGATGAAAATTCTAAGGCGAAGATTCGCTTCGAGCGCGCTTGGCTATATACCATGCTCTTAGACTTCATTCAGAAACTGAACGGGCCACACAACCAACAGGCAGAGAACCTCCTTTACTGCGAGCGGTTCTTAGAGCTGTTGGTTGACCTCTTGAGTCAGTTACCAACTCGCCGCTACGTCAACACACTTCTCAAGGATCTCAACTTACTGCCTATAATCCGACTTTCGCAATTACATCGCACGCCCGACAACGCCCTTTTCCGTGACTTTTACAACCTTCTCAAGCATTTCATCAATTTCGCTATTGATGATTATTCTGGCGACGCCCTCTCCCCCCAGGCAATATATGATCTGCATTGCCATGAGCTAGCGAAACTGCAAAGGACTGCAATGAAATTCTTCAAAGAGAAACTCACGATCCTTGCTCTTTCCAACTTGGGCTCTATTGAACAGCGACCTGAACTGGAAGGACAACTATCATCTTTGGACGAAACCGAGCTGCAAAATCTTTGCTCTCAATTAGGATTCCGAACCACCTACCCCAAATCGTCAAATGTGAACCCGGACCGTCAATTGTTTTTGGAGATTCTCTTGTCGTTCTATGAGCGCAAGTTGTCTTTCCAAGAGGCAGTCTCCCAGTTGAAAATTGTGCCTACAGAGGAGAATCTCTACGACCCGGCGTTGCTGAGAAACGAAGCATACGACGGTTCGAGACCTCTGGCAATTCCCAAGCTGAACCTCCAATACTTGACATTGGGTGATTTCCTATGGCGATCATTCCTCTTGTATCGGTCAGAGGCCTTCTTCCAAATTCGGAAGGATATGGAGTCCATTATCAAGCGCATGCAGCCGCGTGGGAACCGGGATGGTAGCTTGACCTTTGATGGTTTCTCTCGAATGGCAATTCCTATCTCGAAACCCGCTATTATCGAAGTTGCCCCTGCGAGGGTTGGTTCAGAAAATCCTGCTTTTGTCCGTGCAGAAATCGCGATTGAGGTTGGCAGGCTTGCGGATAACATTAGGAAGGAGTGGGAAGCGCTTCGAACCGACGATGTTGTATACTTGATGGCCGTTCAGTCAAACGCTGCTCCTCCACTCGGTATTCTAGATGGAGCCACGGAGGGGCCTCGTTTAACTCATCTCCGAACCGCTGAGATTGTCCAAGTACTAGATGACCAAGGCCGTACGCTACGCAATCCAGCTGGAGGTCAAACTAACGGATACCAATCGCGCCCCCGCATTCGGCGACTACTTGTCAACATTGATGCTGCGGCTTTCAAGAAAGATAAAGATCGGTTGCAGCAGGGGAAACCAGACATTTATCCCCTAATAAATGTCGTCGCGCGGAGAAAGGGGCGTGAAAACAATTTCAAGTCAATATTGGAGACAATGCAGAAACTCATTGTATCAGACATGACTCTTCCTCCTTGGCTTCAAGATATCTTCCTCGGATATGGGAATCCATCCGGTGCTCATTACTCTCAGCTACCTAACCGTCTACGGTCAATTGACTTCCGCGATACCTTGTTGGACTGGGCTCACTTGGTGGAAAGCTTCCCTGGCAAGATTGTTGAGCCGGCTGGAACTGAAACATCAAGCTTTGGCCCTCCATACGTTCTTGAATCCGTTGAGGACGAAGCTAAGTCCACTGAAGCCCAAGCTTCCCCACTGAAGAAGCGGCGGCGGGAGCATGCTGAACAAGTAGAGCAAGGCCCCGATATCATCCGGGCCTCAACATACAAGCCACCGAACCCCGGGCCCTATCCCGTTGATGCTCCAAAGAGCAACAAAGTGCGTTTCACGTCTGCTCAAGTTGAGGCAATCGCATCTGGTACTCAGCCCGGACTCACTGTGATCGTGGGTCCACCTGGAACTGGCAAAACAGATGTTGCAACCCAAATTATTAGCAACATCTATCATAACTTCCCCAGCGAACGCACGCTTCTTATTGCCCACAGTAACCAAGCGCTCAATCAATTATTCCAAAAAATTATTGCTCTTGACATCGATGAGCGCCACCTTTTGCGATTGGGTCATGGAGAGGAAGAATTGGATACCGACTCCAACTACAGTAAATATGGTCGGGTCGAGTCCTTCCTTGACAATCGCAATAATTACTTGTCAGAGGTGATGCGTTTAGCCGCTTCTATTAACGCTCAAGGTGCGCACGGAAATTCTTGCGAAACAGCAGGCTATTTCAACACCGTCTACATCCAACCTGCATGGGCCAAATTCTGGGACCGTGTCAACTCAGAGCAAGCTTCCACGGAGGATATTGTTGCCTCATTTCCATTCCATACATATTTCTCAAATGCGCCTCAGCCATTATTTGATGGAAGTGCATCAAAGGAAATCATTGTGGATATCGCAGCTGGCTGCCAAAGGCATATTGAACGAATCTTCTCTGAACTCGAAGATATCAGACCTTTTGAAATACTAAGACAGCCTAAAGATAAGGCCAATTACCTGCTCATCAAAGAAGCCCGCATAATAGCCATGACTTCAACGCATGCTGCAATGCGTCGCCAGGAGATTGCAGATCTGGGCTTCCATTATGACAATGTAATAATGGAGGAAGCTGCCCAAATTACAGAAGTTGAGAGCTTCATTCCAACTGCTCTTCAAAACCTCAAGAACGGTGAACTCCCCCTCAAGCGCGTCGTTCTTTGTGGAGATCACTACCAGAACTCCCCTGTTATTCAGAATATGGCGTTCCGTCAATACGCCCATTTCGAGCAAAGTCTTTTCCTCCGTCTTGCCCGTCTTGGCGTGCCTGTGATCAACCTAGACAAGCAAGGTCGATCTCGACCCAGCATCGCAGAACTATTCCGGTGGCGCTACAAGGAGCTGGGAGACTTGCCAGTTGTTGAGACTGCTCAAGAGTTTCAACAAGCCAATGCCGGCTTCCAGTTCGATTATCAATTCATCAATGTCCCTGATTACCAAGGCAATGGCGAACGTGAGCCCACGCCTCACTTCATTCAGAACTTGGGCGAAGCAGAGTATGCTGTGGCCTTGTATCAGTACATGCGACTCCTGGGCTACCCGGCGGAGAAAATCTCGATCTTGGCCACGTATGCTGGACAGACTGCTCTAATTCGGGATGTACTGAACCACCGCTGTGGCAAGAATCCCTTGTTTGGGCTGCCAAAGATCGTCACGACTGTGGACAGATACCAAGGAGAGCAGAACGACTGTGGGTTATCTCTATTTCCATCCATGGCAACACTTGAATTCGCACTAATATTTACCTCTTTCTAGATGTCATTCTCTCTTTGACCCGTACTCGTACTGTCGGCTACCTTCGTGACGTGCGTCGTCTCACTGTCGCTCTCTCACGAGCTCGGTTGGGTCTCTACATTCTCGGCCGTCGAGAAGTTTTCGAGTCTTGCTATGAACTCAAGCCGGCATTTGACCAGCTTTTCCAGCGTCCAGACAAGCTCATGCTTTCACCGGGTGAGATGTTCCCAAGTACCCGAGCGCTGGACGCTGCAGTCGAAGGCACACCCATGGAGGGCGTCGAACACCTGGGTCAGTACGTGTTCGAGATGACTCAGGCGAAATTGAAGGCGATGGGTGACGGTGAAATGGTACTGGATAATGAGGCTCCCGTTGGCGAGGAGGGTCTTTTAGAAGACGATGCTATGTTGGGCGCGGATGAAGATGAAGAAGACATTGTATGAAAATTGAACATCCAACGTGGATGCGTGGATGCGAATGCGGATCTAGAGAAGATACCTTTTGAATGATATTGATATTGATGCCATATTCACGATTGTCATTGGCTCTGTCGTGCTTTTACATCTCTTGCGGGCAAAGATGAACGTAGTGATCGCCTGAAGTTTCACCTACTTTGGCGCCTTAATCTATAGAAGGTACATATAGGATTCAATCTTAGGGATCAGAGTATAAAATGTCCCCATATATCACTTTTTCAAGTTGTTGATCTCTTCCACGATGTTGTTAGGGTCTCTCCAAGCCAATGTCACATATCTAAAGCCATCAGTATACAAACAATATGAAACCCGTGAGGGAACTCACTTGGTATGACTTCCTCTGGCGACAATGTCACCCTTCGGGTTAGTGAATTTAATGTTGGTGTATGCAAGTGTTTTTCCAACTGGGCTATGTTAGCTTACACTATTGAACAAAGCATGGCCAGCTACCTACACTTGTCACAAGACACCTCCTGTGATAACATTAGCGACGGAAGATTCGATTAAAAGGGGATTGGGGTAAAATACAGCGAGGATCTTATCGCCAACTTTGCCGCCGGCGTTCAAGTAAGTCACTAAACGGAGTTAGACCTGTTGCTTTTCGAAGACCGAAGTTGCGTACCGTTCAAATCTGTAGATACCCCAGTTGCATACAATCCTCGAGAAGCCACTGCTAAAGAGCCTCCAAGATCGACTTTGGCAAAAGAGTCATCAGTTACTGCAAATGAATCGGGTCTCCTGAATGCGTACCCATGCTTGCGATGGTACCTCCGTGAAGGATACTCAGGCGATTCTACGGATACGTCAGTTGTATTAGGCAACGCTCCGTATACTTCATTCCCACGAATGAGAAAGAAAAAAAAATTAGATAGCATTCGATCACTACCCAAGTCTTCTGTCCGTTGTGTGTTTCCACTTACAGTATGCTCTTTTTGAATATCGAGTTCGAAGTTCACAGTTCCTGGGCGAGCAGCAGTAACGCGAAGCTAAATGCGTATTGAATCAATTGATAAGTGAAATATAAAACTTCTAGAGATCTGAGAAGAGTCATACATTGCTCAGCAGTCTTCACACGGTATTGTAATCAGTATATGCCTGTTCTTGAGGTAAATAACCGGCTTGGCTTACCGAGGTTCTAGACCCGACGTAGCCCGGAAGGACTCCCAGACCTAGAGCAGTAAGTAAAGGCATATTGGCAGACCCAGGGTACAGGTACTGACTGATCTGACAAAGCGAAGGGTCGTCATTTTGGCAGGATTAAAAAAGCAGCGAACTCCAAGTTGAGGACGAGGAGGAAGACGAATGGCGGATGAAGGGTATCCCGGAAACTGCGCAAAGTGGCCGCATCGCCCACCGGACCCGAAGCATGACTTCACCGCGAACTCGATCTTCTTTCGACAAAGAAAGGCACAGCGGGCACCAGGTCCCTCCGGTCTTCAAGATGGCAGCATCTATGTCGAGACCTCTGGAGTACCTGGAGAGCCTGCCGGGTACTACCTTCAAGAAGCTGTACCAGCAGCCTTCGACCGCACTTGCTATTTTTCGACGCATGCTGCCTGATCTGGGTATCTGGAGCTCTCATTTCTTACATAGCTAAAGCCAGACTAACGCTTGTCGCAGCAAAATGTTTTGTGATGGCTATGCTGTATTTGAAGGACCCTCTGCCAACCTCTGATCTTGAAAAATGGGTTAAATCTGACAGCAAAAGGTAGGCTTGATGGTTAGTCTATCTTAAAGCACTCGACGAGCTAATAAACGTCTTTCAAAGGCAGCGCGATAATGCCTTATCAATCCTTGGAAGGCTACATATTCTCTCTACAACATTGACCGACAATAATGTTCGAGCATGCATGGTCAATAATCCGTTCGCGTCCTCCCTCCGTCAAGCTCTCATGGGCTCAGAAGACGTCCAGTCCTTCGGTGTTCTTTCCCAAACAAATGGAAGCACAACTACGACTGCCGAACTTGATGAATACGCGCGGCGACAATGGGAAGGGGTCCTGGGCTATATGGTTGGGACAAGTGGCTTAGGTCAACGCGATATCAATCTCAGCAAAGGCGTGAAACAGCTCCTCCAGGCAGGCCACCTCGTGGAGATCAGGAGCCACCATGTCGATATCACAAAGGACGGTTTCGGCTTTGTGTTACAAGACGTGAATACTCAGGTGTGGCACATCTTGATCCTCTACGTCGAGAGTGCACAAGCTATCGGCATGGACAGCATCGAAGTGCTCTCGTTCTTGTTCCTTCTCAGCAGTCTAGAGCTGGGGCAGTCATATGATAAGAAGGGCATGACATCTGTCCAGCTTCGTACCTTGACCGACCTAGCGGACTTCGGTATCGTCTACCAAGAATCTCCAGATGCAACACGGTTCTATCCCACCCGACTTGCAACAACTTTAACATCCGATTCGAATGCACTTAGCACTCCTGCCAGTGGCTCATTGAGTGGGCCAGGCCAGCCTGGCATTCCAGGAACTGGCTTCATTATCATCGAAACCAACTACAGACTCTACGCATACACATCATCACCTCTTCAAATCTCACTTATCTCCCTCTTCACCAACCTCAAATACCGTTTCCCCAATCTTGTGACCGGAAAAATCACTCGAATGTCTGTCCGCAGGGCAATCGACAAAGGTATCACGGCAGATCAGATCATCTCATACCTTCTTACCCACGCTCATCCTCAGCTACGGAAGCACAATCCTGGCCAATCAACCGTCCACTCTTCCACTATGCCTCATTCTGTGCTGCCCCCGACTGTGACTGATCAAATCAGACTATGGCAGTTAGAGCGGGATCGCCTCAAGGCCACTCCTGGCTTCCTTTTCAAGGACTTCAGTAGCGCACCTGATTACCAGGAGCCTTGCGAGTACGCTCGAGATATAGGAGTGTTGGTTTGGAAATCGGACCGAAAGCGGATGTTCTTTGTGTCGCGTCACGAGGAAGTCGTGGCGTTCCTGAAAAACAGGGGCTAGTCTCGTATTTGTAAGCGTCTTTGGAAGAAGATGCAAAATGAACTCTCAGGTGGTATTCTGGCTTTTGGCATTTCAAAAGGTTCTGCACGGCATTCAGGATGGTTGGCGTTGGCCGGTTGACAGGCAAATAATGACATCATGATTGATTTATAAAATAAAATAAAATATTACTTGTATTATCTGAACTTAAAATATACCACCCTGGAAATCTGGACTTCATATCTCGTCCCGTACTCCCCACCTCTTCCAAGATGGCGGTGATGGGGGCAAGCCCAGAGACGAGTACTTACTCGTCTTACAGATCTTTTGCAGCCATCCGGGCTGAATTACTTGAGAATAATATTCCCAGTGCCCGTTTTGAAGTTTCTTATATTTCATGAAAGTGTCTCCGTCGGGTTTGTCTGGAAGAGCAACACGCACGTCAGAGACCCGCATGGACCCCTCGATCTTGGGCGGCGGCAGGTCCTTTGCTGGTGGATCTTCAAGTGCAATTCGGTCATTTACCGTGGGATCATTATCATAGACGCCATTTTCTTCCAATTGCATGAGCTGCTCCGCGACATCAGCAAGTAATGGGCCATTCCACACGCCTTCTCTATGTGGCACAGAGCGTAATACCACAATGGATTGGCGACGGATTCGAGGATCGCGACATTTGAGCGTTGTGTAGTATATCGGAGGTATGAAGCCGGATTCCACTGTGAATCCATTTCCTGTACATACTCCGCTCGGGTCGTCCATGACCTTTCTCAAATCCCTGATTCGAATATCAAGGGTAGCAAAGAAATTCCACATATCCACAAACGCCGTCAGAATTCTCAAGAATCGGTCCGTAAATCGGTCGAATATCATCTCATCATTTGAGAGGCTTGTTTCTCCCATGATGACAGCCATCTCGTAGTAGACGACCAATAACAGGTGTCCGAACTTGTCAGCTCTCCCGTCTTTGTTAGTAAAACGAGGGATCGAGTTTTTGAAGGCTTTGTGCCAGATCGAGAGGTCATCTATAATGTCTTTCTGAGTAACTATCATGTCTTTCATATCCTCTTCTGATCCGCCGCTCTCCCTAGCCACATACGAGTGTCGTTTTAGACAATGAATTCTATTAATAAGATCATCAAGAGATTGCCGCGCTTCCATCACCGAGTTGAAACTGTATGGAAGCGCGTTTGTCTTTGGATCTCGGACTACAGCGCATAGGTTCGCAGGAACATGGCCAAACATAGCGGACTGTATAGATAGACGCGCATATGAATCGATCAGCGCGTCATGCGCAAAGTCTTCCGCAGGCTTATAGACCTTCGGCGTCATAGAGGATTTGTCCTCTGCAAAATGAGTCAAGAGTTGAATACCATGGCGCAAGTGCGCACTACCCCGATTGTAATGCCCTCGCAGATATTCCAGCGTAACAAAGATCATACAGGTGATCAGCGCGACCCGCACATCATTCTTCTCATTCTGCCCCATCCTCGTATTCAGGTGCTGGATAGCCTTGTTGTACTGCACCAGAGTGAATCGCTCTGTGTCGAACCCGTACGCTGCCGGGATCGTCCACGGCTCGGTTTTGTTGTCGTACCGGTGAGCCGACGATAAAGCTACAACGGCGTGTCGCACTGCGGGCTCCTGCGCGCTGGCTTGGAAGACCAATGTTTCCCAGAAATCAGATTGGAACAGCCCCGCAAACTTCTTGGTCGTTATCTCCATGAACCAGTCGAATGAGCTCTGCTCTTCCCGGCTGAGGCTCCCCACCGGCACGGGCGTGCAGTACACTGACAGCGCGCGGTGGCTTTGTGGATGGCCGTATGGTGTGCCTCCACCTCCCCAGATGCCGTAGCCATCGCAGGTTCGTCCTGTTGAGACGCAGCGGCGACAGGCTGGACGGCTTTCGTCACATTTTACGCGGCGGAGTCTGGTTCTTGTTAGCCTTGTAGAGCCCGGGAATATATATTGCTAGCCGTCGCAGATCACAGCTTACTTGCATGTTTTGCAGCCCGTCTTCACCTTTCGAGATCCCTTTCCTGGGGGCTTCTGACTAATTGGCTGGTGCATGGTTGAGAAAATGAAAATGTGTCCCTCCTGGGGGATGGCCCTTTGGACCTTTGAAGATGACGGTGATCATCGATGCCATCGGGGGCGATTGGACTGCTCGGAAACTATGGCCTGTGATTGGTTGCTGGGGTCTTGTGTGGGGTGATGGAGACACGGCGCTCTTTGATTGGCTGGTGGACCGCGGCTCTGCACTTTTAACTCCGGTATAGTTCTGGGCAGACAGGATTCTTTTATGTTGGACAACGGAGTTTACAGAAGGAATGACATGGCTATGGGGGAGATTTGAAATCAATGCAGGAGAATGACCCTTTCATTTGACTCCGGATTCTGCCCGAGAAAGGATATAAAAAGGTAGCTGGCTCCAGGCAGTTTATACACTCGTTAATCATACCAAGCTACTCTATCTTTTCACATCCATTTAAAAATCTCCTATATTCTTTCTTTCTCGCAATGTCCCTTCCCGTGAGAACCCTTGGCAGAAATGGCCCTGAAGTTACTGCCGTCGGTCTTGGTCTCATGAGCTTGGGTGATGCATATGGAAGCCAGGACTCTATGGAGCACAAGGTATCTTTTCTGGAGCATGCCCACGCCGCAGGTCAGCTGTTCTGGGATACTGCCGACATGTATGGCGAAAGCGAGGATGCTGTTGGCGAATGGATTAAGCGTTCGGGTAACAGAGACGACATCTTTCTCGCAACTAAATTTGCTATTCTGTACAACCCTGCAACTGGAGACGTTAAAATCCGATCGGATCCTGAATACGTCCGGAATTCATGTGAGAAGAGTTTAAAGCGGTTGAATGTTGATACTATTGATCTCTACTACTGTCATCGCATCGACGACGTCACCCCTATCGAGAAGACTATTGAGGCTATGGTCGAACTCAAGAAGTATGCTGCCCATCTACATTTGCTATTACTGCGACGCAACTGTATAACTAATTATCTTTGATTCTAGTGAGGGAAAAATCCGCTACATTGGTCTTTCTGAAGTGTCTGCCTCAACACTTCGCCGCGCACATGCCGTACACCCCATCTCTGCTTACCAAGTCGAATATAGTGCCTTCGCAACCGACATCGAGTGGCCAACCATTGACCTGTTGAATACTTGCCGTGAGCTTGGCATTACCATCGTCGCTTACAGCCCAATTGGTCGAGGAGTTCTTTCCGGTCAAATCAAATCCTTTGACGACCTCCCTGAGAAAGACTTCCGCCGCTGGCTACCCAAATATGCCCCCGAAAACTTCCCCAATATCGTCAAGCTTGCAGACGGGTTCGCTAAGGTCGCCGAGAAACATGGAAATACTTCGGCCCAGGTGGCCATCGCTTGGCTATTGGCGCAAGGATTGGACATTATTCCTATCCCTGGCACTCGCTCTACGGCACGTCTGGACGAAAATAATGCTGCTGCGCTTATACAGTTGACAGAAGAAGAAGTGAAAGAACTTCGTGAACTGGTCAATCAGACCGAGATTCCAGGCCATCGTTATGCTGGACCGTAAGTTCTTGTATTCTGGCTTTAACTCTGGAGGCGTGCTAATATCTTACAGAATGGTGGACAATACGCTGCGCGAATCTGTTCCGCTGTAGATAGTGTGAGGAATAACATTCTTTGAACTCTGTATCTCCGTCCCCCTCGTATTTCGTATTTCCTATAGATGCCCAGTTGGCCTGTGTCCCGATCGCGATCTCGTATATTCCCCTTTCCTCCAATCAGATCGGGCGAAGCCTCCACCTCGATCTGATGGCGTTTTACTAGCAGGAGGCACAAGATTTAAGTATGCTTACACTCTATTTCACATTGCATACTCGTAGTCACGACCACCGCAGAAAACTGCGCACCCAAAAATAGGGGGCGGAGGTGGGTCGAGGCTGAATCTCTCGAGTTGGACTAGTCGGGCCACCAAACAACCCCCCCGCGTGAAAAACCTCCTGGCCCGCTTCTCCTCTTCCATGATCCATGATCAACAAACACACGCGCCATGTCGTCCACCAGTGAAGCCGGCCCCGGTGCTTGGATCACCGGCAGCTACACGGGCGACAGCAATGGCGTGCGCATTACCATCGCGACGTTTGTTGGTGTCGCGTGGTACAACGTGATCGAGTTGATTGTCGTCATTTTCCTCACCTTCAAACGCTACCGCGGCCCCTACTTCTGGAGCATGCTGATTGCGTCCGTTGGCATTCTTCCCTACTCCGTCGGATATCTGCTGAAGTTCTTCGCCTTGACCTCTGCCACCTGGCTTCCCATCACCCTTCTCACCGTCGGTTGGTGGACCATGGTCACCGGCCAATCATTCGTCCTATACTCGCGCCTGCACTTGGTACTCGAGAACCTGCGCGTACTGCGGTTTGTTAAGGGCATGATTATCGCCAATATCTTCTTCCTGCATATTCCTACCACCGTCCTTACTTTCGACTCCAACTTTTCGCAAACCCCCGCCTCGGTCAACGGCTACGATGTGATGGAAAAGCTCCAGCTTACTGGGTTCTGTATCCAGGAAGTGATTATCTCCTGTTTATATATGTGGGAAACATGGCGCATGCTGCAGTTGAACCCCGACCGTGGTAGTCGGAAAACTATCATCCAGCTGCTAGCTGTCAACGTTGCCTGTGTGCTCATGGATATTGCTCTCATGATCACCGAGTTTATGAATTTCTACATCTACCAAACCACCCTCAAAGCTACGCTGTACAGTATCAAGCTCAAGCTTGAAATCGCCGTGCTGGGCAAGTTGGTTAATGTCGCCCACCGGCATGTTTGGCAGTCGTCCTTCGACCGTGTTGGTGGTGCGCGCTACCCCTCTTTCGTCGATCCCTCCCAAATTACAACAGACTACAACCACGCCGACTCCTTACCCACAAGCCGCGCCTCTAAAGGCCGCTCAACCGGGCTTGAAGCAGTTGAATACGATTATGACCTTCGGTGAATTCATCTTGTGCACACTGAACTTTATAACTTTTGTTGGTGCTTCATCATCAAATACCAACTGCCGCATTCCACCCGCCAGCCAGCCATACTAGAAAAAAAAAGGCACCGCTTTGCATGCGCCTCTTTCACCCCAAAGAGGACGTCGTTCGAGAAGCACCTCGCCATGACTATCTGACTAGGTACACTCATGGATTGAGTTCTTAAACACATTAAGCACGAGCAATCGCCTCGATTCGTGGACAAAGATCATTCCTTCGAGAACCTCGACCATTTTCGATTATAAGTCGAGAAATCGTGATTCCTAAAGGCGATGAACCATGTACAAATATCATGATTTTACGATGCACGTGCCTTCATTTACTTTGATACCCACGAAATACTATCACAAAATAGTACCTTCGTCCTGCAAATCAGCTATACTATAATAATTGAGCTATTAATTCACCAGAATTTCTCTTTCGATCTCATTTGAAAAGCACTCAGAAGCCATTCGACTCCCAGCCTTGGGGGTTGTCCTCAACTGCACCCCGTATCTTTGTGAAGCTATCACTGTAAAATGTTAATTTGCCCTGGGAATAGTATAGTTTGAGAATCAAGGACGTTCAAAAACGTGAAAGAAAACTAAAGGTTTTACATGCCCACATAAAGCTATCCGAAACCTGTACCAACGGCAGCCGATAGTAAATATGGGCTCGCGTCAGGGGGCGACGTGGCAAGACTGGCTCATTTATCAAGCATATCGGGTCGAGGTATGCACTTTTCGAGACAGATGGCGGGAGGCCTGCAATCTAATGTAGATAATGGAATATAAGCTAACTCTCATTCAATTTATGACATATATAGCATGAGATGAGATGGCAAATATGATGGAATACTCGGCTTTAGAATCAATCCCTTTCTTTTTTTTTTTCTTTTTTTTTTTTTTGA